>CM067316.1:40539805-40646246 GCA_034231615.1 Meghimatium bilineatum | reverse complement strand
AATACAAAACATTCGACTACATCCTGAAGATCTTCAGGAATTTGAGAAAGATGCAGAAGTTGGAAAATTGTCCCTTCACTCGCGTCAAGTGACTTGACAGTATAATAGTATAATTGGGAAAACAAGACGACGTTGTTAAGAAGACCATCTACTATAACTTGAGAGAAATATAACTCTGTATTGGTTAATGATTATATAAAAATCTTGTGTTAACGCTGCAATATTGTCTTATTTCGCGTTTGTTCTTTAACTCTTGCCGAGTTTCAGAGTATAAACTAAAATAAACGGAAGGCCATATAACTTCGATATGTGCATCTTTCGCTGTGGTACATCCTATTTTAGCATAACATTGTAAGTCAAAGATTGGTTTTACAAAGCGAGGTAGAAAACCATACTCCTAATATTTTTTTTAATTGCAACTTGCAACATGAATGTTTCATGATCATGGTACTACCGATGATCTAAGGACAAGTAATGTATAAGCTACATCTTGGCCCAAAATGTTGTTATAGCCGACTAGGGAGAAGTGTGTCCAATACACTTTTCGATAGAAAATGAGAGCAATTATGTGTCGAAAATGAATGCTCTTGTTGGAATGTGAAAATGAATATTCTTGTGGAAATGTAAAAATATTACAGCTCTGCGGTAAACTAGAAACACATCATATTTATTCTGAAAAATCTGAAATCACAAAGAACAATGTAAATGCTGGTAAATAGTACAGCAAGCTAGGAACAAACGCTAAAGAACAAGAAAATATAGCAGATCAGAAGCAGATCAGTTAAAAAGTGTAATTTTATTTTGTGATGTCTACGCTACCTCAATACAACAAACATCACCAACACATATCTGGTTTGCCGGTTACAAACAAAACTACAACATTGAACAATTGAACTTACGTGAAACATTGGAAAGTGACCCAGCTAGCCATCAAGGATACACAGGAGATGACACAACCGATGATGGTGACAAGTCGCAACAAAGACTGGTGAATCTTGGATACCTAGATGTTCACATAACAATTATTATTCTTTTCCTTGCAGTTTTAATACAAAACAAATAAAAACAAAAATAGAACTTAACCATAGTGCAGCAGCGAAACACGGTGCCCAGGTTGTAGCGACAAAAGAAACTCACAGGGGAAACACTACCAAAATGAATTTGGTTTATGTAGGGCCGATATAAGAACTTGTGGAGGGAGCCATAATGCATATTTCCATCGATTCTGTTGATGGACATTGATACAGGAAGTTTATCTTCTTCTTCAGCGTTCATTCTCAAACTCCCGTCAGATCTCTCTTGTAGCAGGACAATTGTCCTACTAGATTTCCAGCAAGATTTAGTACAGAGAAAGGAAATGCGTTGTGTCGCCGTTTTATTTGCGCCAATGGCCCGAAACATCCGTCTTCGGCGGGCGGAAGTTTATCATTCGCAGCATTTAATTTTCCAATAAAAAAACCCAAAAAACTACCAATTCTCAAAAATTCCTTTCATTACAAAACGGCTTCTTGTGTAATTTAAAAAGAAAGAAATGTTAAATCATATATCTTCCTCCTTTACAAAGTTGTATCTGCAGCCCAGCAACTGTTACCACCTGCTTATTCAAACCAGACGCTAGACATTCATAGTGGAAGTTACTACTTGCAACTATATGTTCCTATAGTTCCTACTTAGCTATCGCTAAAAAGTTAAAATATTTAGTTTTTTTCCCGATGAAGACTTTTTAATCGAGATATCGTCTGTTTTTCTGGATGTTGTTAGTATATCCGTGCTTAAATTCGCAACACTCCTTACATATTTCCGTTTTTAACTTATAGTACTCTGTGCTGCCCCAGCCCTCACACCTCTAGTGCCATGAGTTGTTCACCGACTCTGAAGATTTATCTCCTTGAAATGAATGCTCATGCCTGTGTCCTCCCGTTGATGTATGTTATTAGGGTCACTTGAGACTTACGTGTATCCACTGGGTATACAAAATATAAAACTAGTCATATTTTATGTTTTTGAAAATGTATGACTCTATTCAAACTTAAAGACACCAATTAATATCTGCAATTTTTTGCAATCTTTATTTCTGTAATATGTACTTTTAAAACCGGCAACCCCACCAGAAAACCCTTCGCGTTCTCGCAAGAGGTCGCGACCCGTAGATTGGAAACCTGTGCTCTAGAAAAACCACCACAGTTCACACAGGAAGCATGAGCTAATATCTCGTATTTTCTGTACCACTTGACCAAAAAAAAATTTAAAAAATAAATATATATATATATATATATATATATATATATATATATATATATATATATATATATATATATATATATATATATATTATAGGTTAGAGATAGTGAGAAAATTGGATAATACAAAAATTGGATTATAACAAACGTTGTAGTAGTCACATATATATAGATAGATAGATAGTCGGCAATTGTATACTGATAATATTTTTTGTCTTATTTCGTATGACCGAAATGACATATTTTCTAGTTCTCTTCCTCCTCTTTCGCTCTCTCTCTCTCTCTCTCTCTCTCTCTCTCTCTCTCTCTCTCTCTCTCATATATATATATATATATATATATATATATTATACATACACACATTAGGTGTACAAAGAGTATATTTTTCTAACCTGAAATCCATGCACATCCAAAAGTATAGCAAAGTTCGTCAGATGATCACATTCACAAGTAGTATGCGACTTGTTAGTTCGTAAGACCAGGCACCCTTCTTGTGACCAGAATCCTTGGTAAGCACTGGAAAAAATAACAACAACAATATGCCTATATGTGCTGTCAAGTGATATAATGTGAAAGTAATTGTGAAGATAGCGATGATCATGGAAGTGTGAGGAATTTAGCATCAACCATTATATTTGTTATAATTACCAGTAAGAGAGGAACCGACCATCAGGTGTGGGCCGAAATAACATAAATACGAAAGTAACTCTTATAAATGGTTAACTGTGTTACACAAAACTACTACTATTAATAAAAACGAGAACATAAGCAATTATAATACAATGATATACTTTGTGGTCTGTTTCCCGCATATTTACCTCACGTCTTGATCGTGAACGTAAATATGGAGTCGCGGCAATACGGATATGTTCACACGAACATGTAATGTCACTATCTCTAACCTTAATCCTGAGGAAATGATGTTTTTTTTAACGATAGCTGACCTACATTTTAGCGGAGCACATAGTACCTAAAAATAATAATGCGAAAACGATAGACGTTTCGATCTAAGATCTTTATCAGAACAAACATATAGTAATAAGAAGAGAAAATTGGATAATACAAAAATAATAGTTTAAAATACGTGTATTAAGATATAATGCAATATTGTGTTAGCCCTTATTAAGTACAAACGTTGTAGTAGTCACTTGTTACTTCGTAGCGGGAATCGCCGAAAAATTAACTGTATTTTAAAGACGTCACGAGCTAGAATAGAACCATGACCTCTTGAGCACGGCAAATGGCTTAACCACTACCCCTTTGATATACCTATTTAATGACATATATAGCAAATTGTCTTGAAGAAAGTCAACAAGGTTTTTAAGTCTTTAGGGGAACCCACAAAATGATCTCAAATACGACAATGTGTCAAAAAAGGCTGGGAACCACTGCTATACCAGACATTCATAGTGGAAATTCCTACTTGCAACTGTATGTTAGTGTTTCTAGTTGTAATTCCGTTGTGTTATGAGGTAGCGGAGTGTGCAGCTAAAATCAATGTGTCAAGTGAGTGCAGTTCTACTACCTTGCTTGTTTCAGCAACATTGCTATATCTTACCTGTTCTATATTTGTATTTCTGCAGCTATTATTTTACCTACCTATGAGATTTATTTATATTTTATATATCTGTTTTCTTTCCACCATCTATTCCCTGTTGTTTCTAAGGCTTCCTGATGTTTTCTTACACTTCAAGTTCCTGAACAGTGTCGAGTCTTTTCAATAAATGTATTATTCATATTCATTTATGTTTAACTATAATATATTTATAGACTACTAGAAATGTCAAACAGTTAGTTCCAGGACGACAGTTCAAGCAAATAATTGATCAGACTATTTCAGACTAGATCAGACTATTTCAGACTAGATCCGACTATATCAGACTAGATCCGACTAGATCAGACTAGATCCGACTAGATCAGACTAGATCCGACGATCAGACTAGATCAGACTATATCAGACTATTTCAGACTTGATCAGACTAAAAGGAGTTCAGGTCAAAACTGATATATTCATTTCACACACTGACCAGGTCAGAACTGGTATATTCATTTCACACACTGACCAGGTCAAAACTGGTATATTCATTTCACACACTGACCAGGTCAAAACTGGTATATTCATTTCACACACTGACCAGGTCAAAACTGGTATATTCATTTCACACACTGACCAGGTCAGAACTGGTATATTCATTTCACACACTGACAATTTACACATAAATTTATGCTTCTTACTCTTCTTCTATTTTATTTTCAGAATAGCAGGATGTAGTCCGGAGAAAGAAATCCATTGTGGCATGGTTTGCAACTTAGATGCGATAGCAGCACATTTCCGCATAGAAGCATCTTGACTTCCGCGTGGTTTATTGCTCTCTTTGACCCTCTATGAAATAGAAGATTCAATTTCACAACGCAGCCTCTTACGACATGCCTGACAGAAAACAGTCGCAATTATTTGCTCCACTTTCGGGCCCCGGCAACACTGGGTCAGCAATTATATAAATTCCCAATATTGTTAGCCCGTCCGTTGTGGAGGCCCGAAGTAAAGAATAGTAAAGACGTGTACATTCCATGCATGTCGTAAGAGGCGATTAGAGTGATTATGGGGGGAGATGGAGTTGGCTGTAACATCCCCTATAGGATCAAAGTGACCCAGAAGCCACGATGAAGTAGGATATGTCAGGCTGAAATGAGCCATATCGCAGCGAAGCTGCAAACCTTAATACAATGCATTCCGTTCTGCGG
The DNA here is from genome assembly GCA_034231615.1 of Meghimatium bilineatum. Classification (NCBI taxonomy): domain Eukaryota; kingdom Metazoa; phylum Mollusca; class Gastropoda; order Stylommatophora; family Philomycidae; genus Meghimatium; species Meghimatium bilineatum. The sequence continues at coordinate 40,641,261 of CM067316.1, read as the reverse complement.
ACTACATCATGCTAGTCTGCAGAAATTTGAGAACGAATGCAGAAGAATTTTCGGCTACACTTCAGACAATGTATTAGCTACACTTCAGACAATGTATTACAAGTGAATACTTATAGACTTCTGCTATGTTACTAGTACATTCTGATAGACTTTTACGAGTACGACCGAAATGCTGACATACGTATACAAGTACATACTAATAGACTTTTACAAGTAGCGCCAAAATACTGACAGACACATACAAGTACATACTGATAGACTTTTACAAGTAGGGGTCGACATATTGATACACGTATACACGTACATACTAATAGACATTTACAAGTACAAACTGATAGATTTTTACAAGTTCAGGATGTGTTGCATATATATATATATATATATATATATATATATATATATATATATATATATATATATATATATATATATATATATCAGGTGACATATTGTTTCCAGAACGTAGGCTTCCTATGGATCTCTTGAACTCTCCGTGATCTTGAGAATGTTGTCTCGCCTCTTTTAGTGAAATGAGCAGGCATTCTTGAGTGTCTTTTACACATTCATAGAAAAATTCTTCACACTACACTTGTGTAGTTATATATATATATTGAGTTGTTCTTTTACAGCTGACATAGAAACGTCATGACCAGAAATATCTGTCACGTCGTCTGCTGGGCATCCTTGACCAAGATTTTTTTTTACCACCCATCGCGTGTTTTCTCACCCAGCGTTTCCTCTTTTCATCGTTCCTAATATCATTTTCAGATCTGAAGTAAGTATGTGATAAACTGAATTCCGCTTGCATTTTACAGAAGTTCATAGAGACAGATATTTACTAAATTTATCACAGCTTTCTTTATAAATCAACATCTGTGTGAAGCAGATATCAACATCTGTGTGAAGCAGATATCAACATCTGTGTGAAGCAGATATCAACATCTGTGTGAAGCAGATATCAACATCTGTGTGAAGCAGATATCAACATCTGTGTGAAGCAGATATCAACATCTGTGTGAAGCAGATATCAACATCTGTGTGAAGCAGATATCAACATCTGTGTGAAGCAGATATCAACATCTGTGTGAAGCAGATATCAACATCTGTGTGAAGCAGATATCAACATCTGTGTGAAGCAGATATCAACATCTGTGTGAAGCAGATATCAACATCTGTGTGAAGCAGATATCAACATCTGTGTGAAGCAGATATCAACATCTGTGTGAAGCAGATATCAATATCTGTGTGAAGCAGATATCAACATCTGTGTGAAGCAGATATCAACATCTGTGTGAAGCAGATATCAACATCTGTGTGAAGCAGATATCAACATCTGTGTGAAGCAGATATCAACATCTGTGTGAAGCAGATATCAACATCTGTGTGAAGCAGATATCAACATCTGTGTGAAGCAGATATCAACATCTGTGTGAAGCAGATATCAACATCTGTGTGAAGCAGATATCAACATCTGTGTGAAGCAGATATCAACATCTGTGTGAAGCAGATATCAACATCTGTGTGAAGCAGATATCAACATCTGTGTGAAGCAGATATCAACATCTGTGTGAAGCAGATATCAACATCTGTGTGAAGCAGATATCAACATCTGTGTGAAGCAGATATCAACATCTGTGTGAAGCAGATAATTTCAACTTGTCTTTGATGCAATCTGTCTATAAAGTCTGTACGTGAGTTGCTTGAATGACAAGGTGTGAGAATTATCTTGTGTTCAATCTTATATTTTCATATGTACCACTGCATCTTCTTTATGTACACACACACATACACACACACATACATAGATATAAGTAAACTGAGAGGTAGTGTCCTGGTTTACAAGTTACATATAGAATGAGCGGATGTGTTTGTACTTTATTTCTATTTCTGATATTTCACACTATATACCAATGTAGGTATGTATGCGAGCACACAGTCGTGCGTGTATATGTGTGTGTGTGAGAGAGAGGGGGGAGGGCTGAGAGAATTTATAGACTTTAGGGGGGACCCACCATAAAAAAATTGAGAGTGCGAGTGCGTGTGTGTGTGTGTTGACATATGTTTATTCGTGTGTTGTTTTATTACAGTTTTATTCACAATCAATGCCGAATCTGTAATTTTCCAGAACAATTTGTTTTACAGATTGTATGTGTGCCTTGAATTTATTACAAAGAATGTAATATAACAGGATCGTAAATACGTTTCCCTCAATAATAGGAGGAGGGGGGGGGTAACTACAAATGAAAAAAAGGTAATTAGTGCGTTTTTGTGTTATCAAGTCTTTGTTGTGTTGAAATCTGTGATTACCTTTAAGTGAAAACTCGCTATGGTAGAGAGGGGAAAGGGGGGGGGGTCGGGAGCGGTTGGCTTGTGGCACACTATTTGGTTTAGTACCTAGTACTACAAGCCGTATTGGCCATAGGCAAGAATATTCATTTATTCATTTTCCTTTAGCGCTGAAGTTAGCACATAGTGCATAGGTCAGATCTCTCCAATTATGTCTGTTCAAAGCTATTCTGTAAAGTTTTTAAATAGTATGAATATTATTTGCTTTCATTTCTATAAGTATTGCTCTTACGGGTGTTCATTTGGTCTACCCTTGCTGAACTAGCTTCTGTTTCTACCCTTGCTGAACTAGCTTCTGTTTCTACCCTTGCTGAATTAGCTTCTGTTTCTACCCTTGCTGAACTAGCTTCTGTTTCTACCCTTGCTGAACTAGCTTCTGTTTCTACCTTTGCTGAACTAGCTTCTGTTTCTACCCTTGCTGAACTAGCTTCTGTTTATACCCTTGCTGAACTAGCTTCTGTTTATACCCTTGCTGAACTAGCTTGTTATACCCTTGCTGAACTAGGTTCTGTTTCTACTCTTGCTGAACTAGCTTCTGTTTCTACCCTTGCTGAACTAGCTTTAGGAATACCAATAACAAGGTGGATTGAAGGAGTTACCAACATTCTGACACGACGCAGTATTACTGCATATCAATCAACCAAATGTGCAATAGCCCGAAAGTCGATCGTCATTCAATCCTGCGATGCCCTTACATCATAAACAGAGAAAAGATAGACGGTACAGACAGACATACAGACAGACTAAAAGCCATGTTCTTATTTACGAAGGGGAGGGGGTGTTGAACCCCTTTTACCTACAGGCTTGAATACCACACAACATACATAATACAAATACCACACATATTACGTATTACACATAACATCTTACGTAAAACATGCGTACAACATAACTAATGTCTCCACAACAAGAAAACATGAACAATAAAATCTTAAGACTCATGTTTCTCAGAACTATTTCCCACGCAAGACGTAGCTAATTGCACCTTCCTTCTGCAGATACCACTGCTGCATGTTACTTCGATATGGTATCTATCTGGAACACATCACAGACAACGAGCTGTAATTGAATTCTTGGTCTCACAGACAAAAACGTGGAGGTAACATTTACAAACGTTTATATACTGCACGCGCGGGTGATTCACATAGAATCCACTCATTTAAAAATTGGATAACAGAACGTTGCTACATTTGATGTATGCCAATAGTTGGGCGGCTTTCTTGAAACTGAAATTATGATACCATATAGGCAGAGATAATAAATGGGAGGGAACTTCCAGAGAAGGAAAGATAAATTCTTGCAGAGTGATACATCAAGGAAGGACATTATACATTCTAGCATAATCATACATTTTGATGATGACATCACATTGCTCGTCTGCACCAATATGACATCCTTAAAAACCCGATTCACAGGTTACAAGACAATGACATGGTTATCCTACTTTATATCAGACTTTTCAGTTTTTTATTCGAAACATGCTGGTATTTTCGTTTAATCTGTATATACAGCACCGTTTATCTCGGGGCTCATGTATAATCTGTCTATACAGCACCGTTTAACTCGGGGCTCATGTATAATCTGTCTATACAGCACCGTTTATCTCGGGGCTCATGTATAATCTGTCTATACAGCACCGTTTAACTCGGGGCTCATGTAGTGAAGGCTTCAGAAAGTGTGAACATATGTAATGACATGATATGGTAAGGGTTCCTTAACAGACGGATATGTGTCAAATTTATCACATACATGTAATAGTAACCGATTCATCGGTCGCAGTGTGTACCTACTGCTACAGGCAGTTATAATTGGTTGAGCTGCAGTAAATCTTATAGGTGAAATATGGAAACGTAAAGTTGCATACATGAACAGATCACAAGAAGCAGACTGAAGGCATGTTGTTTCTTCTTCCTCTTCTTCGGCGTTCATTGTCAAACTCCCAATCGATCTCTCTTGTAGTGGGACAATGGTCCTACTAGATTTCCAGCAGGATATAATCCAGAGAATTGAAATGCGTTCTGTCGCCTTTTTATTTGCGCCAATGGTCCGACACATCAGTATGTGGCGGGTAAGACTTATAACAAAAGGAGTAAACAATGCGATCTGGTTCCATTCTGATTATGTGGCCGAACCATTTGATTTTTGTGTGTATCTATATTGTCTTTGCACGATATTATTTTCACATATTTCTTATAGTGTCATTGTGTATTCAATCTCGTTTTGTTACCAAAAGTGCTGTTTTCAGGCACTTTATTTCGCATTCTGCGAGTTTTTATTCTAGTTTCTCTGTCAGTGTCCAGGTCTGGCATTGGTGGCACCGTGTTGGCACGAACACTGTGTTTATTAACTTTCTTTTGGAGATCACGTCAATGTTCTTGTGTTTCAGCAGTGGTGTTAATTGATATTAAGTTGTGTTTGCTTTCTGACATTTTGTCTCTATTTCTCTATATAAGTCTCTTATCTTCCGAGAACACGGTGTCTAAATACTTAAATTCCTTTACGTGGTTGAATTATGTGCCGCCTTCATATATTTCTTGTGGGAATTGATTTCTCCATATCTTCAGTGTTTCTGATTTTGCAGCTCAGATGTATTATTGTATATCGCCGCATGATCGTCTTCTTCTTCTTCTTCTTCAGCGTTCATTCTCAAACTCCTGCTGAATTCTCTTGTAGCAGGATCATCGTCCAACTAGATTTCCAGCAGGATGTAGTCCAGAGAATGGAAATGCGGTGTGTCGCCGTTTTATTTGCGCCAATGGCCCGACACATCCGTCTTCGTAGGAGCATGATCGTATGCGAATAGCAATTCGTTTGTGACGTTACTGTGATGTTACAGTTTGTGATGTTACTGTGATGTTACAGTTTGCGATGTTACTGTGATGTTACTGTGATGTTACTGTGATGTTACTGTGATGTTACAGTTTGTGATGTTACTGTGATGTTACAGTTTGTGATGTTACTGTGATGCTACTGTGATGTTACAGTTTGTGATGTTACTGTGATGTTACTGTGATGTTACTGTGATGTTACAGTTTGTGATGTTACTGTGATGTTACTGTGATGTTACAGTTTGTGATGTTACTGTGATGTTACAGTTTGTGATGTTACTGTGATGTTACTGTGATGTTACAGTTTGTGATGTTACTGTGATGTTACTGTGATGTTACTGTGATGTTACTGTGATGTTACAGTTTGTGATGTTACTGTGATGTTACTGTGATGTTACTGTGATGTTACTGTGATGTTACAGTTTGTGATGTTACTGTGATGTTACTGTGATGTTACTGTGATGTTACTGTGATGTTACAGTTTGTGATGTTACTGTGATGTTACTGTGATGTTACTGTGATGTTACAGTTTGTGATGTTACTGTGATATTACTGTGATGTTACTGTGATGTTACAGTTTGTGATGTTACAGTTTGTGATGTTACTGTGATATTACTGTGATGTTACTGTGATGTTACAGTTTGTGATGTTACAGTTTGTGATGTTACAGTTTGTGATGTTACTGTGATGTTACTGTGATGTTACTGTTGTGTTACAGTTTGTGAGAACTTTTTTTCTCCGTTCTCTTGTTCATGTTAGTCTTCGTGTTCTATTATTTGTTCTTTATTCTTGTTCTTGTTCTATTTAATTGGTTTTTATGGTTATTATATCTATATAGATGTTGAAAAGGAGTTGAGATAATAGGCATCCCTGTCAGACTCCACTTTATTATGAATGAGTCTGTTATTCCTTCTGATGATCTTACTCTTGCTTTGCATCTCTGATATATTGCTCTGGTATTTTCTGGAAATTGGCCTCGGGTCCCATACTCTTCTAAAGTAGGTCTATAGTTTCTCTATGTTAGCCATGTCGATAACTTTCTCTTGGTCGATAATGTTCAGTTGATTGTAGTATTATATTGCCTGTTCGCGCAGTTATCTAGGTGTGAAAAGACGTCCATGCAGCCCATGCCCCTCCTAAATCCAACATTGTTTCTACTTATGTGTGAGTTTATACGAGATCTTAGAAATATTAACAAATTTGTACTATTGTGTGTGATTTAATTTTGCTTTCGTGACATCATTGATAAATAAAATAGATCATTTACTTGGAGATTTAATAGTCGTGATTTTTGCTGCCTTGTGTCGAATTGCGCGACACGCAATGAGAACCCGCGCCCTCTCGCCCCCACGGTCATCAAATTTGGCTCTCTGTGCGTTGCGCGCAGATCTAGGGATTCGGCAGTTTATATGTCTGTATAGATTATTTTTTTTCGTTAAATAATGTAGGACTATTCTTATGATTTGTTTCATTAAAAAATGTAGGCACTACTCATCGTAAAGTACCCACACAGCATATAGACTCCAGTTTACTCAAAGCAGTATCGCATATTCGACATGTTTTTATTTTGGTATCTTGTTGGTTTCGTACAATTTATATTCATATATAGTTCAAAATGAGTTTGAAGTGCACATTTATTACAATGCAGAAAGTTACGGTCTTACTCTATCAGCATTTTGGCAAAGAATTCAAAATGGGTCATTTGTATTGTGATATTAATAACCCTAAAAAGTGAACTCAATTTGCTCTTGATCTGGATAGATCATCTTTTTTTCCCGTTGGATAAAAGAGGATTCAAAAATCACTCATGTCACAATGAAGAAAAATGAAAGTTTGCGACTTTGACATAGATGTCATAAGGGGGGAGATATTGAAAAATGTTTGCTAAAAATTATTTTGTTTCTCTTCGGAAATAAAAAATAAAATTGCAGATTGATTGCGATATTTAAATATCTAAATGTTCTCTATGGAAGATTGTAAGAACCACAATTTTCACTTTCAGAAGGCTGGCTTCTGAATACCATATTAAAGAAAAGGATAGTTTTTCTTCCGTCACATTACGCCTGCATTGAGAGTGTTATTGGAGGGAATAATGGAAGGTAACTGGGGCAAATACAGCCCAAGAGGTCGTTGGACAAAAGACATTCAAGTAGGGCAGGAATATTATTTGTAAAAATCCAGGAGCGGAGAAGCCAAAGTTATGCTATTGTATATTTGGACTAATCCTGGTTCAATGCTCACCACACAAATACTAAAGAATGGCATATATATATATATATACATATATATATATATATATATATATATATATATATATATATATATATATATATATATATATATATATATATATATATATATATATATATATATATATATATACATATATATATACATATATATATGGATGGTGAACATAAAACAAACATTCCAAGCAGCGAATTATAGTCACAAAGGCTGGAAGTAGCAAAAGCTGACTAGTCCATGAAACTGGACTATTTTCCATTCAAAATGTACAGATGGCAGGAACTATCATACTGAAATGAATGGACATATTTTTCAGGCATTGGATGGAGAACAGTCTTCTTCCAATTCTAGATTGACCATCATATTTAGTAAAGGACAATGCTTCATATCACAATGGAGCATCACGGAAGGACAAAATACCAAAGTGTATGAAATACAAAAGACCAAAGTGTATGAAATACAAAAGACCAAATGAAGACATGCTAACTAAGAAAAATATTCAATTCGACGATACTTTTTTGAAGCCCGAGCTGTTATAGCTTGTAAAGAAGACATATAAGACAAAGGTATACCATACTGATAAAAGTATTCAACAATTTGGTCGAATTTCTCTGCGACTCACTATATCATGCTCACCTTAACCTGATAGAGTTAGTTTGGACAAAGGGCAAGTTGTCGAACAGAACACATAAGTTTAAAATGTTGAAGCTGTGACACGCGAGAACGTCTCCAAAATATGCATTCAGTTTTGGGAAAAGATGTTTGGATCATATAATCCAAGAAGAATATGACTTCTGGCAACCATTAGTAATAATCAACCTCTTAGAATAATCAGATTCGGCATTTTGAAGAAAGTATTTCGTGGACAGACCACATAATGGCCCTACAGAAATAAGTGTATGTTGAGCACACCATTAGGTAAATATACAGTGGCAACAAAATACAGACTATCCATTATCGGTTGCAATAATACAGCATTTAAGCGCTGTTAAGAAACACTGACGTCCAATGCTGACCGAAGGGCAGACTAACTGCTACAAATTGCAGTGACATTTGATATTGCACATAACTGACAACACATAAACAATTTGACTTATCAAGTATATTTTAGGAGATACGCCTTAGCATACAATGTTACTTGGCAGAAATATGTTTCCTGTAATATCTAAAATTTGACCCCACTTATTTGCAATGGACAAAAACTTCAAAGGATTTCATGGACATGTACAGTCCAGAGCAGTTATGGACTAAATGATAACGGTATTTTTACGTTGGATAAAATCTAACATTGCATACCAAAGATTTCTGCTATCTAACAGACAGTTTCTGAGATATTCGCATAAATGTGTAATCACGAATTTATAAATAAAATATACTGTAATATACGTTGTTATGTTGAGGTGTGTCAGTTGTATCTGCGTACTTGTGGTCTATGTCATCAGGTCTATTTCACCCAATTTCTTCTACTGTTACAATCATTTAAATTCTTTTTATTGTTGCATAGTGTTTTCAGATGGTTATGTTTTATCTGTTAAAATAGTGTGGTTTCGCTGTGTACTATTTGCCGTCTCCTGTGACAATTATCAAGGGAATTCTGTTGTTCTCTTTGTACCTTCTGATAGATATATATATATCAAAGTGTTCGTCTTTGTCTTTGTTTGAAGTAGTGTAGGTTTAGGTAGTCGTGGAAGGGGAGATTGTAAACATATCAAGAAGCAATGCCCTTTTGTTGTAATGAGTTTTTGTGTAAGACCATTCAAAGCTTCCTAAAGATTACAAGATTTTAACTGGTTCATATCATAGCTTCAGCACCTTTCATACACTAGTTTTTGCTTAAAAGTCACCCTTAGTCTCGATCTTCAGTGAGAAGTCCACGTTAGTCTACTATCTTTAATGGATGACTAAAGGTCATTCCACGTGTCTATCTTTAACGGATAACTAAATGTCAATCCAATGTAGTCTACTATCTTTAATGGATGACTAAATGAAATGTCAGCCACTTTAGTCTTCTATCTTTATCGGGTAACTAGGAGGCAGTCTACATTTTGATAAAAACTTTAATCAGTAACTGAGAATCAATCTACCGTAGTCTACTATCTTTAATGGATGGCTAATGGTCAATCTACGTCATTTAATGGATAACTAAGCATCAATCTACGTTAGTTTACTGTCTTTAATGGATGACTAAGAGTAAATATACGTTAGTTTACTATATCTAATGGATGACTAAGAGTAAATATACGTTAGTTTACTATATTTAATGGATGACAAAGGGCCAGTCTCTGTTAGTCTACGATATTTAATACGATGTCTATGAAAATATTTCGCATTTTCACGCTAAGTTCCTTGCATCAGAACAATCTTCCTTTGATTTTATTATAGTGTTTTTCAACCATGTTCACCCTATCTACCTGGTTGTTGTTTTTTTATTATGCACCCAATTAATTGCTTAAATATATTCTCTGTTTTCTCATCTCCCATAATTTTCACACGGACAAAACCATCTCAGTCTGCCAGAATTTATTTTCCTGATATCATTATAAAGAAAACAACACAAGAACATAAAGCCAGTACGTACCGGAGAATCTTAATATAGGAAGCAGTTTTTGTAAAAAGGTGTTATAAATTATTGTTTATCTCATCAACACTGCAAGACAAGCGCTACTCACCTTTGGCTGACATTCCAGAAGGAGCATAGAGGTATGTACCTATCATCAATCTCCTGTGAAAACAATGTTTTAATTTTAAGTGCACAAGGGTAATGCTTTATTTATTTGCATGATGCCACATACTATATTTTAAGCCATTCATCCGTTTACAGATATTATCTTCTTAAATTAATATTATCCACACAAACTAATAATATCTAATATTATCTGCTCAAACTAATATCTGCTTAAATTAATATTATCTGCTCAGACTAATATTGTCTGCAAAAACTAATATTATCTACTTAAAATAATGGTATCTGTTCAAATTAATATTATTTGATTAAATAGCTCAAGCTATTATCTGCTCAAACTAAAATTCTCTTCTCAAACTAATATTACTTGCTCAAACTAATACTATCCTCTGAAATTGATATTATCAGCTAAAACTAATATTATCTCTCAAACTTAATATTATCTGCTTAAACAGATGGATCCAGATTGGCCAGCTCTGGTTAGATTGAAATATTACACTTTTAGAAAATAAGTTGTCAATCACTTTACCTTTTATTTTATAATTCAATTAATTGTTCCAACACGGGAACTAATGTTACGTATCGCGTGTTCCCAGTGGCGATCTACAGCTACGAAACATAGACATTAAACGAAACTACAGCCAAGAGAATACAGACTTTCGAAATGGCGTGATATAGAGGAGTCAAGCGGGTATCATGATCAGCAAGAACGACTAACCAAAGCGTGCTAAGCAAAATCAACGTTCAAGAAGGCAGGGGTTTAGACACCCCATTAGTAAGGAAGCTAGGTTTTTTCGGTCATATTAAGAGACTGACAGCATGGAAAGTGTGTTGTTTGAGGGGGCGATGGAAAGCTGAAGAGGTAAAGGTCGACAAAGACGTCGTTTGGATAAGAGATACTCAGGAATGTATGCACATGTCGCTAGAGGAGGCTTACCAGAACGTACTAGTGACTGCAGGGATACCAGGAGATTCATAGGGAAGACTACGTTCTGGAAAGAATGCGTCACATGACACACATGAATTGGTTAATATAACGTTGATGATAATTTATTATGTAAAGTTCTAGATAATTTTAGGTAATGTTCTTGAGTGGTATGTATCAGGGCCGGAGATACTTCCGTAAGAGGAGGAGGAGGCTTGAGTGGTATCCATCAGGGCCGTAGATACCTCCGTAAGAGGTAAATATTAACTCAAGAAAGAGCTAACGACTTTGTTGTTGTGGGAATATTATAATCTTTAATATGGGAAAACCGGTAAACCCCAGTAAGTATTGTGTTTGTCTTTTCTGTCGGAGGGTAAATTAATAAATCCATTCTCGTACACGTCGTGGCGACAGCAAGTTTGTCACATAGATACTAGTTCATCTCTGCACACCTTGACGAGACAACATGCAGTAGTGACAGTTTTTGTTAGTTAGAGGGGGTGCGGGAATTGTGCCGTATCTGTAATGTTTTCCTAGTATACAGCATTGATACCAATATTTGTGTGGGTAACAAACAATTACACGGTGGCATAGACCAATTGAAGTAAATGAGATCATTTACTTTAAGACATTAATCCGGCATGTCGCAATGTGATTCTAAACACGCAATGTTATGTTTTCCTACATGCAGAATTATCACAAAGAAAAGGGCTAAATTCTTGGTAACTGAAAGAGATACAAAGAATAGTGCCACTGTAACTTTCCATACATGTATTTAGTTGCGACTGATAATATTTTAGAGGTTGGGTTCTCTGTACCATTCCATGGAGGGTTAAAAGCATACAGAAGCAGTGCGGAAGTCTGATCAAGGCAATGTCAGGTCAGTGTCAGGGCAGATGTCGCAGATACACAGCGAAAATGTAAACCATGATACAAATACATCCGTTATGCGAAGGACCAGCGAAATAGTAGAAGACATGTGAGACAGGTATAGGCTCATCTTTCCGTGAATTTCGGGAACAAGAATCCTGTCAATGAACACGCAACAATTAGCTCCTAACATAAGTAAATTAATAACAATATCTCAAAAGATGCCGCAATGATTAAATAAATAAATAAATATTATTTTATTGATAATATTATCATGGATATGTGAATGTTTACATTACTGTTTTTACTCTTTTTCTTATTTATATTATGTTGTGTTCTTGATACAGATATTTTGGTCGAAATGTAGATTATGGGTGTGTTGTTATGTGTGATGCCAGTGATTAGTGCAACTATGTCACGAAGTTCCGCGTTTTGTCTGTTGGATTACATATTTCCTGCAATTATTATTAAATATTATCGATTTTCAGAAGATATATTTTGAACCTAGTTTGTTCAAGTGACACAAATTCGCATGACAACATTAGACAACATTCTTAGGAAATTCTGTTTATGTAGATTGGCTGAATTCAATTGAGCTCGTAAGCGTGTCTGTTGAAGTTGTGAGGCGCATATTAGTGTAAGCTAAACGAACCGAGTTAATAAAATCGTCATCTCACAATATACATACCTCAACATGCCTCATTGTAAAAGTTATAGGCTTGGGCAGTTTTGTGATAGGACCCTCACTTCCAAGCGATGCACTCAAAATATAACTGGCTATCCTGGGCCCAGTTTCCACTTCTGCATCATCTGTTTCAGATTCTTCTTCTGCGACATCCATCGCGGCATTTACATCGTTCTTTTCTTCGGAGACTTCAGGGGAAGATGGTTGGATATTTTGCGGTGTAGCCACCGGCCGAGACGTGTGTTTCTTAGATCTTCTACCAAGAATATCCGACATTGAGTAATGCGTCATAAAGACAGCTTTAGCCAGACCTCCTGATCACACAGAAAAAAACCAACAACAAAAATTACCTGTTTACAATGGCAACACAATGGTTTTGAATATGTCGACAATGATGTGAATTATTGTGAATATATTTCTGAATTGTAAAGAATCTCACATTATCTACAATAAGCTAACGTTTGAAGAGCAAATATTCCAAACAGGAGATTCATTGTTTAATGTTCCTTGAATATCTTCTACTCTTACACACAGTCAATGTTGACTCACGTAAGACGCATGGAGAGTACAGCTTCACTCCGACTCACGTACGACGCACGGAAAATACAGCCTCACCTCTGACTCACGTAAGACGCACGGATAATACATCCTCACCTCTGCATTTTAATGTAAGTTCCCGTTTTATGTAGCTAACGATTTTCTGAGAGTGATGTCATCAGCAGCACACTGATTGCTTCTTTCCGATAATTGTTCCGGCACCCACTTCTTAACGTCTCTGGCGAACAAAGCAAGGAAGTGAACTGGTAACCACACCTAATATGTGCTGCGTCTTGGTCCGTGAAGAGTACTAAGCGGTTTAGTGCATGTTCATCCCCGACGACTTTACGTAGAACTAGTACAAGGGAATGTGTAACCATCGGTATCAGAAACAATGAAGATCTAAAGCAAATTACAATGAAACGAGAGACCTGGAAATCTATGACACCCGCCCTATGCGCCATATTTGGCACTAGAGGAATAACTAAGTTACCTTGACATAACCCAGTGGAAGTGAATGCTATTTTTTCAAATTATTAGATGCGATTTTGGAAAAAAAGAAAGAGGGGCCTAAATAAAATAAAGCTTGTTAGCATGTTTTTTATGTGGAAATTTTGATTGTGTTGTTTTTTTTGTTGTGGTAAAGAAGTGGAAGGGGGTGGCCTATTTGTATCATGGTTCTTAATATAAGCTTCCATGCTTTACTTTGTTAAAGGAGGGTGAGGTGGGGGGAGATTTAATTACCATCATATATACACCCATCCCCTTGTTTTGGTTTCCTATATATATATATATATATATATAATGTGGATATAATTTGTGTGTCTGGACAAACCCAAAACGTCGATGTCCACCTATTCATATATTGATGTTATTTTTGTTTTTATATGTAACAAGTTAAGTAAAGGAAAATCCACATTGTAAACAAATATATATATATAGGAAACCAAAACAAGGGGATGGGTGTATATATGATGGTAATTAAATCCCCCCCCCACCACATCCTCCTTTAACAAAGTAAAGCATGGAAGCTTATATTAAGAACCATGATACAAATAGGCCACCCCCTTCCACTTCTTTACCACCAAAAAAAACAACAAAAAAACAACGCAATCAAAATTTCCACATAAAAAACATGATAAGCTTTATTTTATTTAGGCCCCTCTTTCTTTTTTTCCAAAATCGCATCTAATACCTTGAAAAAATAGCATTCACTTCCACTGTGTTATGTCAAGGTAACTAATGGATGATTATTTCACTTCCACTGTGTTATGTCAAGGTAACTAATGGATGATTATTTCACTTCCACTGTGTTATGTCAAGGTAACTAATGGATGATTATTTCACTTCCACTGTGTTATGTCAAGGTAACTAATGGATGATTATTTCACTTCCACTGTGTTATGTCAAGGTAACTAATGGATGATTATTTCACTTCCACTGTGTTATGTCAAGGTAACTAATGGATGATTATTTCACTTCCACTGTGTTATGTCAAGGTAACTAATGGATGATTATTTCACTTCCACTGTGTTATGTCAAGGTAACTAATGGATGATTATTTCACTTCCACTGTGTTATGTCAAGGTAACTAATGGATGATTATTTCACTTCCACTGTGTTATGTCAAGGTATCTAATGGATGATTATTTCGCTTACACACAATCACATAGACTATACCAGACCATTGTCTATATAAGTAAGACCTACTACCTCAAGCCTTCTTAATGACTCATTTGACTATTCCCTTCTTGATTTTCATTGGTTGCTATGATTATACTTTGTGTAACAGCCAATGAAAATCAAGGGAGTAGTCAAATGAGTAATTTTAGAAGGCTGGATTTCTATTAGCCAGTATGTTTTATATTTGATGGAACAAGCTAAAAATTAGAATTATAAAATGATACATCTATTCCATATTAATGTATGGCTCAGAAACATAGACAATAAACACCAATTAGAAGACAGAATTAATGCGTTTGAGATGTGGATATATAGAAGAATTTGGAGAACAACAAGGAAAGAGAAGATAACAAATAGTTTCTAACAACACTTAATATGAAGAAAAAATTATTAAAAGAAATAAAGATCAGGCAAATAAAATATTTTCGACACATTAAAAGACATGACACATTGTTGAAGACCTTACTTGAGGGTCAAGTCAAAGGGAGGCGAACAAGAGGTAGACAGAGATACAAGTGGGAAAGTAACATCACAAGATGGACAGTTTGCAATCTAGCATAGTGTAACGCTCAAACAAGAGACAGGGAATGTTGGAGGTCTGTTTGCTGAGACAGCACCTGATGATGATGATTTATATTGGAGACTGTGTTAGCTATACTTACCCCTGCTGACACTCTTTAAAGTTTCCATAGGAATGGAGAAGGAACTGTCGGACCCACTAGAGTCGTAAGTGAGCTCTTTCTTGTCATCTTTCTCCAGAGCTGACATGTCCACCACGCGCAGCTCCAACTCTGAGATATAATATTTTCTGTTAACAATATCTCTCTAGAATAAAATATGAGAAATTATCGTATTACATTTCTTCTTCTTAGTCTTCTTCTTCTTCGTTCCTTTAAGGTATAATCCGAAGAGAGGATAACGATGTGTCATGGTTTACAGCTTGTCTATGATATCTTCGACTTTTTATCTGACGTCCAACTAATGCACTAATAGAATTTATGCCACATATTGAATGCACGCAATTTGTCAATACAAGAATGTATCAGGCAGTTCTTCACTTAGCCTTGTGTATTGGTAAAAAAAACAGGCCCAAGTTATTCTAGTTCTCAATATTTTTATGCTTTTGTGTTTTTGATTGTTATTTGTTTCTTGAAAAAGGTCCCGGTTCGACCGCAACGTAGAAAACTGTATTGTTCTATGTTTTTTTCTCCAGTTGATAGTTAGGTAGGTATATTACAGTAACCTTTCTACCTCATGTAGTATTTCCTACACTAATATAGTAATATAACTAATAAACTTATAGGGAATTACTAATAAACTAATAAGGTATAACTAATACATTAATAGAGTATAACTAATCAACTAATAGGAATAACTAATAAACAAATGAAATAACCACTACACTAACAGGGAATAACTAATAAACTTATAGGGAATAACTAATAAACTTATAGGGAATAACTAATAAACTAATAGGGAATAACTAATAAACTAATAGGGAATAACTAATAAACTAATAGGGAATAACTAATAAACTAATAGGGTATAACTAATCAAATAATAGGAATAACTAATACATTAATAGGGAACAACTAACTAATAGGGTATAACTAATAAACTAATAGGGTATAACTAATCAACTAATAGGAATAACTAATAAATTAATAGGGAACAACTAATACACATCTAGAAATATTTGGAACATGATGTTCTTGTCAACAACGCCCATTGCATGCCCTTGAAGCGATATAACATTGGACAATAACAGACGATTTAACTGTAGCAAGTATAAAATAATGGATATCGGACCTGCTCCACGTGAGTTGTCATAAGATCATGAGTTGTCTGAAGATAACATGTCACTGAGGAGGATATCACGTGACAAACTGGAAACAATTTTTCCATGTCTCTTGTGTGTATTAGGAAGAAATTATTAATGATTTATTTTTGTTCTTCAAGAAGTTGTTGTTATTAGGTTGGGAATGGGTTGCTGTAGTGGTTTAAACCTAGTCCCTCATCATTATACAGCCTTCTCAACTCATCCGGAATAATCCTTCAAATGTGACGCTGTTTGACTTTTCTTTTGGGGATATTCATTGCCTGTCAGCGCAAAGTATACTCAAAATGAGTGGTGAAGATAAAATAAAGTTCTCTGCTGTGCTATAAATAGCACAATGTTGACAATTTTACCTATCCAACGTCATGGATTCCCGTGTAACACCAATCAAAATAATGGCTGCCGTGACGTCACATCCGACAATCACTTGAGTTCAAATCTAGACACAGACGAACTTATGCATAATCTGTTTGTTTTACAATTTACACATTTTTTTACAATTTCTTATTATTTGTGGTGAGTGATAGGTATTTCTGCCCGCTACACACGGAGCGAGGTGCGTGCACACATTAGAAATATTATTTCTAATCCTAACCTTACTCGTAAGCTTGCCAAATCGCACAACAAAGGTCAAGTAACACCTCGACACTAGAGCAAAGATCACAGCGGAGAACTAAAATATACTTCAGCCAAATGAGTAATGATGATAACGGAAAAATTAAATAGTGTCACTTTTGATGGATGATTACCGATGAGTCCACAGGAATGTATAATTTAGTTAGGTCTTAGTCAAAGCAAATAAACCTCGTAAATGGAGGATTGATGGGTTAGAAAATCACATTTATCAATAGAAACTCCTCCCCGACCAATAATATCCAATGCATGAGATACGATAGCAAGGAAACACAAAAAACTGAATCTTTCAATCGTTATATTCATCCTTATTTTCGACAGTATTGTTCTGTACTTAATCCAGCTCTTTAACCGAGATACACAGATCACAAAGTGGGTGGTCAAGTTACCAGGCTCAATCTCAGCAGCACTCTCACCGTTCATGAAACAAGGAAAGTCCACTGACTTGAATATTGATTAGAAAATCACTTCAGCCAAACTCAAATTCTGGATTGATGTCAACATCTAATTACAATAAGCTGCCAATTTTTGTGTGTTTGTGAACATCATCTACATTTAGTTTATTCTCTCATTTTTTTCCTATAGAAATGTTTAACAATACAAGAAAATTTACCCAGGGTAAACGGATAACTCACCTATGTTTTCATTTCTCTGAGTAATGACAGATGGTTCGTTGATTTCCTGCGCCATAGACACAGTTGCCGTCTCCATAGCAACGAGAAGAGTGGACGCTGATCTGACTTTATCATCTTGCGACATTTCCTCCCACATTGATGACTTGTTTGAGGAAACGAGATTACTTCCTGCCTTTACGACATTCTGTAACGCAATGAATGTTACCAATGTGTTCAATTTACAAGCAATCATACGCTGAAATAAAATATCTGATATGAAATATAATGGGCAGTCTAACGCAACTGGAATTGATGAAAGACAACAAAGATCGAGCGTTGCGAGTTCTATAGCAGTAGTCAAATGACGTTTCAGAAACATGTTTTTATGCATGATCATCCGTAAATTAGTTAATTATGATAACATAAATGTAAAATGTCTTTATTGAATAATATCAGTTAAATAGGTCTTTATGGAAGATTATAAAAAAGACGTTAATATACAGGAATATAAGTAAAATATCAGCACAATAAGACTAAAATGCAAGTATATCAGTAAAATAGACTAATAGGCAAGAATATCAGTAAACTAATATGCAAGAATGTCAGTTCAAAAGACTAAAATGTAAGAATATCAGTGAAATAATTCTTTAATAAGCAAGAATATCAGTAAAATAAGACTAATATGCAGGAATATCATAAAATAGATCTTTATCGAAGAATATCTGCAAAATATGTCTTTATAACAAAATATCAATCAAATGCGCAAATAAAATCGCACTGTTCAATCTAGCACCGCCCACCTCACACACAACCACACACGCTCGTTTATTATTAGCTGGTAGGACCCATTACATATAATTGAAATTGAGTAATTACAAGAATAGGGTAGAAAACACCACGCATTACTTACGTCAACAATAGCCTGAACCTGCTCCTTATCCTTAACAGCAGCTCCCTCTGTTAGTTGGGTCAAGGCTGTGATGACCTGTGACGTCACCATGACGTCTTCCATGGTGGTGTCCTCAGAACTGGTGGCCTCTGCCAGCTGAGATGACAGTTCTATAGACTCTTTTATTGTAGGTGGGGCAACCGTCATTTGGTTGTCTGAGACTTCCACCTACGTAAACAACGATAACGTTAGGTGTGTATGAAGCGTTTCATTACACTTTTATGAAATTACACTTCATTCTAAACTTTAGGTGTGGCGCATAGCCGAGAGGTTAGCCCGTTGGTCTTAAAACGTCAAGGTCTAGGATTCAACTCGCGGAAGTATTGAGTTGTTATTGTTGGAATGTAAATTTTAAAATAATAATGCACCTTTCAAATGATGTGACAAAACGACATGCGGGCGGCTTTATCGACAGCAGCAAATTCTTCACTGCACTCCATACGTGAAAATTTGAAGTAATGATGATAGAAAAAAATGAAGTAAATGACGATATAAACATGAAGTAATAACGATATGTTTGTCTGTCTGAAAACCCCCAGGAATTGCAAGAGATTAACCTTTACTTCATATGTTCTTTGGGTTAGTTTTTCTGAGCTTTCTTTCATACCTAGGATATTTCAGATTTCGGCTTAGTGTAATACCTATTAAAGGAGTCTTCTACTGAGAGGGGATCGAATAATGATATAAACACGAAGTAATGACGATATAAAACATGAAGTATTGATGATATATAACATGACACAATGAAGATAAAAACATGAAGTAATGATATATAACATGACACATTGAAGATAAAAACATGAAGTATTGATGATATATAACATGACACAATGAAGATAAAAACATGAAGTATTGATGATATATAACATGACACAATGAAGATAAAAACATGAAGTATTGATATATAACATGGCACAATGAAGATAAAAACATGAAGTATTGATGATATATAACATGGCACAATGAAGATAAAAACATGAAGTATTGATGATATATAACATGGCACAATGAAGATAAAAACATGAAGTAATGACGATGTGTGAAATATATATAACATATAAAACATGCAGAAAACATTTATGAAACATATAAAACCTCATATAAAACAAGGTAATGATGTAGTAAAAAACAAAATAATCAAACATATAAAAGCAGTAATCTGTCATTCTCTCTATCCGGAACTCTCTATAAAAATGGTGCACACGTCACGGAATTCCGTGCGACATTCAATCAAAACGATTGATACCGTGACCTTTTAATCTTCTCAAACAACAAAAACCAGCTTTAGTATTGAAATATTATTGTCTTGAAATTTGTTGCGATTTTAAGTGTGTTAACGATACATTAGCAGGTAAACTCCTGTCTAATGATGGCTACTGTTTTAATATTTGTGTACATTTCACGCCGTTCGCTTACCAGCTTTATAGTTGATCCAATGGCAAGAAAGCGTTAAAAAACAAAAGAACGCAAAAATAGTCAGGAGTCAGGAGTCACTCGCTTGGATTCGTGCTACAAATGTCGCGGTGTATAGATATAGGACTGCAAGAACAAGTGCAAAATCGACTTGCTATGGATGCCGACTCACATACAACACGAATTGAACAAGAAACACTTCAGCAAATACACACACGATTTGCTAATGATGCTGATTTGCATCGTCGTCAAATTGAGCTAAAATCACCAGCGCAAAGAGAAAATCAACAAACACTGTATACAGAATCTACCAAAACAATACAATAATATAACGGGTCCCGACGGGATCCAAACACATCTAGTGAAGATGTAAGGCTGCAAAGAGTCTCGCATTGGTCTCGTGCGGACTCATGGTTAGCAAATAAACCATGTCCTAAAAGTACCTCCTCTTGGTGCACTCTGGAAGTAGAAATACAGCTGCTCTTGCTGTATTCCTGGCTAACACTTTTAGGCACGTGTCCGTGAATGTGGATGCTGTAGATGGAATGAGAATTGCCTGCAGAGAGACAGAAAATATCTCCAAAATCTCTACGTCATACAACCAACATCACTGTCGGCACACGGTGATGCAAAGCATCTGTGCATTCCGTCTCCACCGGCTAAAAGAGCAGAAATATTGGAGGGGCTACCAGTGTCAATGTCCCTAACATACGGTGACCTTACGAGTACACACCGAATCTGGAAAATGAAACACACTAGAGGTCAGCGTAATGTGAGTGTATGAATCAATACAGTGGCAACAAAGCCACAATAGTCCAGCACGGGACCGATTGGCAGAAGTGCTGTTTGTGCTCGAGAACACACAGAAGCGCACATGTCCCATCATAATTGACGCCATTCAAAGTAGGAGTCATGATCCAAGTATTGGATACGCCAACTTGAACATGCACTCCTGGGTATGGAAAATAGATTTGAATACAGCTTCCCATTGCACACAGGACAAACATGGATCAAATGTGGGGGGTTGCATTTTTCAAATGTCTGACCAAATCAGTGTTGAGAATCGAACTATGGGCACTGCGGGTAACTTAAGAGGTGCGCAAGTCTCTAACGCACTGCAAACCAGGCCCAAGTGGACTGTCGGTCGTTGCCCATCATGGTTCATACAGAGAGAATTGGTTTCGGCACCCAAGGACCCACTACCTATAATCCGAGATTCGTATTTTACATACGTCTTTTGGTAATATACACAATGGCGAAGAGTCAAAATACACAGACCTTGCTGGCGATGAATTGGAAGGCCATCTCAAGCGGGCGAGGCTAGTTCGTGAGAAATGCACAGGTCAAATTCCAGACCCCCGACGTGTTTGGAAAAGCAGCACCTCGTCTAGGAAGGTGTATCAACCCTGAGTCTAATTCAATTGTCGCCGTTACCCACCACGGTTCATTCGGAAGAAATTAGGTCTGAGACCTAGGGACACAGGATGGTAATGGAATGGTCCTTCTACACAAGGAACAGCTCGCTGGATGCGAAATGCCTCGTCTGAGGAAAAGCAAACAATGGGTGACCCAGGCAAACTATCAGCTCGTCTCGTGACATATGATGCTCCTTCAATAGGCATTGCAAAGCTGAAAGCTGAAGCCACCTGGACATGAAATAAAGCTCGGAGAAACCTCCTCACTTCACATAGGAAATGAGAGGTACTCGCAGCAATTCCTGGAATTCGAGAAAAAGTGAAGATATAAAACATGACGTATTGACGATATATAACGCAAAGTAATGATGATGTAAATATGAAATAATCACGATATAAACATGAAGTAATTAAGATATAAAACATTAAGTAATTGATATAAAACGTTCAGTAAGGAATATATAAAACTTTAAGTAATGAAGATATAAAACGTGAAGTAATGAAGATATAACAAATGAAGTAATGAAGATATAACAAATGAAGTAAACGTAACGTAGTGAAGATATAAATATGAAATAATGACGATATAAAACCTTGAGAATAAAATTATTATTTAACCAATAGATATCAAAGATGCTTGTCAGTTTTCTAGAATTCGCTTGTGTGTTAGGGCAATAATGGCAATGTAACCTGTCATGCATGTTGTGAGAAGCGACTGATGAGGTTTTGTGGCTGAGGTTGGCTATATAATCCATACAGGAATAGATTGACGAAGGAACCATGCTGTAAACCACAAAACAACGCATTGAGTTTATTAGACTGTAAAACATTAAAGGACTATATCCTGTTAAAGCGCAGGAATTTGAGAACAAACTAGGAACTATATCCTGTTAAAGCGTAAGAATGTGATAACTCTGAAGAAGAAGAGTACAAAGAAGAAGAACTTAACAATTTACGCAGAGTTGAAATATATAAACCCACGTCGGTTGAACTTAACATAGTTGAAATATATAAACCCACGTCGGTTGAACTTAACATAGTTGAAATATATAAACCCACGTCGGTTGAACTTAACATAGTTGAAATATATAAACCCACGTCGGTTGAACTAAACATAGTTGAAATATATAAACCCACGTCGGTTGAACTTAACATAGTTGAAATATATAAACCCACGTCGGTTGAACTTAACATAGTTGAAATATATAAACCCACGTCGGTTGAACTTAACATAGTTTAAATATATAAACCCACGTCCGTTGAACTTAACATAGTTGAAATATATAAACCCACGTCGTTTGATCTATGACAATATTTGCAGAGTTTAAATATATAAACTCACTTCGTTTTAACTGCAAGGGCACACATACAAATTCTGCCCCAGGGAGAGCACGACGAAGTGGAAATTGAAAGTATCAACAGTCTGCTTTTTCTGCGTTCGTTCTCACATTCCTGCACATAAGCAGGACAAAGTCCGGAGAATGGAATCCGGTGTGTCATATTGTACAACATTTTTGTCTACAATATCACTTTAACCATCGATGTGAAGAGACAGCCAACTTCATCCCAAAATCCTACTTCTTCCCCTCCTACGAAGTGCACGACAGTTAATATTGTCGGTATTCTTTGCTCTTTTCTTGGCCACGTCAAGAGAAGCGCGGCTACAGTTACATACTGTATAATCACACATTGTGAGAAATGTAAGACCACATGCAGACATTCATTGTGAACCGGCACAAGTTCTTGAGATATTGAAATAAAGCCAATAGCCGGAGTTTAAAAATTAACATAAAAAACACGGCACTTCTGTCTTGAAATCTGGTCTTTAATCGGCTTTTTCCCTTGATTCATGGTGTACTTCTTATTGTATCCTTCTTTTTATTTTCAAGTGTCGCTTCTTACATGAGATAGATCACTAGCAATGAAAGTATACGATTTCTCGTGTGTTGTCGTGGTCTGAAAGTGGAGCATAGAATAGCGGCACTATGTCATGTCATGCATGTTGTAAGAGTTGGCAAAGGTTGGAGCTCGCTGTCCAACAGCATATGGCATAGTAACCCATAAATCATGCTAAAATTGAATGTGTTAAAGCTGAAATTTGCAAATATTATAGCTAAACTGTAAATCATGAAATTTGGAGACATTGCAGGCAAAATGATAAACATTATTTTTTGCACATATTGCAACCAAACTGTAAATTATGACACAGCATATTACTTTTCGAACTACAGCCTGATAACAAACAGGACTTTGAGAACGAACGCAGAAGAAGAGGGCAAAAAAGTATACCATGAACAAAAATGGCCAGTTATAAGTATTGTTGAAATCAGTGGTGGACGAAATACTGCGCACGGGTCAAATCCGGCCAACTGAGACATATTTATAATCCACCAAATTTGATCGAGTATCGAGCATGTGCAGTGCAACTTTAATTGAAAAAAATAAATACTTGGAGCTCCTAAGCACTCAAAAAAAAAGAAAAGAAAGTGTTCTGTTATCATAACACACGCTAAAGTTGGATCCGACCC
The DNA here is from genome assembly GCA_034231615.1 of Meghimatium bilineatum. Classification (NCBI taxonomy): domain Eukaryota; kingdom Metazoa; phylum Mollusca; class Gastropoda; order Stylommatophora; family Philomycidae; genus Meghimatium; species Meghimatium bilineatum. The sequence goes on along the minus strand of CM067316.1, from coordinate 40,617,068 downwards.
GTCAACAAGAACAGTTTCATCATCTCTGGTTGAAATCTATTAACATTTCTTATTATTTTAATAAAATATTTGATAACTAATAACATTCAGAAATATTATTTCAAATATAGAACGGCATGATATTTCATATCTTATACAGACAGGTGGGCTCCTGCAGGAAACCGCCCTTCATACGCTACATGAAAGTCTGTGAGTGAGACGTCAGGTTGGTGGACATAAATAAATCAACTGAGAAAAGCTTCACATAAACGTGTCCAGATGGAAACATTCACTGAGCGCTAGTTTATTTAATGTCTTGATCAATGTCACGGAATGACGTCTCAGTTTGTTTTATTGAAAAATATAACAGTATTCGTCTTGATGACCGTATTTTTTTAAAAAACTTGACTAATTTGACTGGCAGAAAGACCACCTATATGGCAGTATGTGGTTTGCCATAATGTTTAATGTGTTTTGACATTTATAATTGCCTCATTTGTCTTGACATGCGATCTTTTTTAGTTTTATTTTTGGACAGAATTGAATTTTAATAAATTATACAGTCCTGTGAACTCATCGGGTATCATTCTTCAAAAGTGCCTGACATTTAAAGTGATTTGATTGGTCACTTTGTGTCGACAGCCAATGAAAATCACATAAAAGCCAAATAGTGACATATTTGAAAGATAAATCGGCGATGTTCCCACATGAATGTATTATTGACAAGGAACTTGTGACAAACGGTTCTATCAGTATTAATTTGGCAGGCTTGAGATGGGCATTTCTTCTCATGGTTAAATCTGCCGATTTATAAACGATTTGATAATTTGCAGAAGAAGCATGTGGACATGGCATAGTTGGACTAGTGCACCCTACATCTGAGCCTTTGTAGAAAGCATGTGAGCATGACATCGCTGGACATTTGTACCTTAAAACTAGACCTTGCTAAGAACCTAAGAACCATGTGGACATGACACCGTTTGGTTTGAAGATCCTTGCATCTGAGCCTTCGTTCTTCCGCTCTGCATATGCACAATGTTGTGTTCTCGAAGAAGTTGCAACTAATCAACTAATATAACAAAACTAAATGATTAAACTAACCGTTTTAAGTAGAAATTGTAGCTTTTTAGACGCACAGCCACTAATATCAGGTTGACCTGTCCAGCACCGTCTTTCACTGCCACATTTGAATGTAGCAAAGCCTGTTAAAAGGGAAATATCTTATATAAATAACTATTTTATTCCTTAATGCTAGTGAACAATAATCACATTGATATAAATTTGTGTTGTTAGGGAATGATATAAAATGAACATTAATTAATTCCTTTCAGCCCAACTGTGTGTCAGAGAGATTCAATTGCCACCGCAGGCAGTTGCGTTCTGAACCGTTGAGAAATCAATAACAGAATACTGAACGTAACTACAGCCCAGAAAATCAGTATAGCCAAAAATGCTGTATTTATTGCCGAGTCCGGAAATTCCGAGTCTGGTATTTCATAATGATTTCGGTTGGTGGCATTTTCCCATGTTATAATGCCAACCAAATCCAGCAACTTATATTTTTGCTTGTATGTTATCTCCTTAATCTTTCCGTTGGTTACTAAATGTTCAAGTTTTGTTATTCTCATCACATGTTCTATACTCTTTCTGTCTCTAATTTTGGCTACATTTGTCTATTTTACTTCAGCCATTTTGAGAACTTCTACATTAGTTTTATTTGTTCCTTGGAGCGTGAAGAACGTTGTGCTTCTAGTATACAGTATAGCTGCGCTATTTGCATCTCGGAAGACCCATTACATCCGTTTTCATCATGTGTTTAATTCTGGTAGTGGGCTTCCCTATTATGTGACAGTTTTTATATCTGTCGTCATGCGATGACATGTATTGAATCTACGCCATGATGGTTTTTCACCAACAGTGACCTTGGACTTTTCAGGCCAAAACGTGTCCCATGGTGGCAGTGTCCGTGGAAACAATAGTCAGGGATTAAGGCTTGGGTCGACTACGCCACTTCAGTACGACGAGTTCTGCTGCCACTGAACTCGTCTTGCGTAATTAGACGTATTGTGAGTGTGCCCATTGGGTACTGAACCTTTTCTCTCCGCGAGCATGATATGGTATAGGACAGCATCTCCGGTAGTTTTCGGCCCGCATTCGTTCGCCCTCTTAGGCGATGTGTCATTTACCGACATCGTGAACCTCTCACCCAAATCTGAGTCACTACACATTATTTAAGATCACAGGGGATTAGAAGCTTCTTCTGGAGCTGAAATATACTTTAGTTCCAATTTCTTTTCAACGTTTTCCCGGTCCGTTTGCACGTGACGCTGCCCTCTCATTCTACTCAATATGTTATCTTTATAACCATCAATATTCGTCTTAACATCTACCAATTTCGTGACAATTGCATTTGCTGCCTATTGATGTGGAAACTATAGGCCTATATAATATCTTCAAGTAAAATATATGACATTCACATGAAACTATACATCATTTGTTCAAGTATAACATATGACATTCACATGAAACTATAGATCATTTGTTCAAGTATAACATGACATTCACATGAAACTATACATCATTTTGTTGAAGTATAACTCAGATAACATTCATGAAACTTACCGTCACCCTTAATGCAGTTTGCTTTGGCCGTCTCCCCAACCTGTACAGCTGACCATAGAATACTGCCTATCTGAACCTCCGGACAAGTCGTTCGGCTCTCAGTGTAAAACCTTCTAGCAGACATGACAGTGTCTCTGATACTTCCACCAGTACCAGGGATATAACAACCTTCGAAATCTGCAAGTGCTTTTACCCAGTCAACCATTGTTGGCACAGGAGTTTGCAGACTAGTCCGTGTAGGTTGAGTTGGGTATGGCGTTGTTGGCCGAGTTGTGTCTGCAACAACAGTACTTGATTGTGTTGTAGATAGCACGGTTGTTGTGATCTCCCGAGATCTGTAAGTAAACATTAACACACAAAAAACGCTATTTGTATTGAATCATTCTTCAAAATCTACACAGTGAACAACCAAACTAGAAAACTTGATATCAAATGTGGTCTCTGTTAATTGATAACACGTAACATTCAATATCAAGCGTAATTATTTATCAATAAATGATCAAAAATAAGATTATAAATTAAGTATGGAAAATATGAAAATAATGGGATTAATCAACACTTGTGTTAATATATTATAGTTAGTTGCTGCTTCAGTGGACAATTTAAGCAGCGGGTCATGGATTTATGCCCTTTGACCCCTAAAGTATGTCCGGCCCTACATTTGTAGAATTGGAGATAATATTGATATAAATTATATTGAAATACTGTAATATATTAAGTGCAATCGATTGGACATCCGTGCTTTGTTTACAAGATTTTACAATTGGGTGTGCTCTAAACACATATCTGTCCCGATGGGACTAAAAGGCAAATCACGAATTAAATATCCATGCCAACATTGTAAAATCAATGTCAGACATGGACACTAACTTGAGAATGAGAGAGAGAGAGAGCTTACCACGCCGGAAATAAGATGTTTAAAAAGAGTAGCAGACAGAACTAGAAGATATCATGTGGAGAATCAAGAGATTGCAAGAACTGTTGGAACAACATCAATGGTCAAATATATTGGAAAAACAGACTCAAATTGTTCGGTTACTTAATGAGAATTACCCCATGTTGACCAGCAGCAACAGCACACACATCATGATAATTAAAACAGCAAGAGGCAGAGGAAGACTAACAAAATGATGGATTGAGGGAGTAACTATCGTCCTGAGATATCAAAGTATTACTGTATATCATACGACCAAACGTAACATAACCCGAAAACCGATTGCTATTCAATCTCGTGATGTTTTACAGTAAAATAAGAAAGAAGACGTTAGATAGACGATTAGGAATGGAGATTTACGGGCAGTGTAAACAGTGTAACCATAGTCACATAACGTGCACGCCACTTGACATCTGCTTACGATGACCGTGCACCTATGGATTTTCCCGAAGTGAAATGGACCGTCCAACTAAGTGGTCAGTGAATTAAACCTTGACCGAGTTTCGGCACAGAAGTCATGTTGGCTAAATTAAGTTGGACCCCATTCGTTACGTGTTTCGATTATTGTTTGGATTTTGATAATAGTTGATTATATTTATACACTTAGAATTGCATGCTGAAAATAGCCAATCCAAGTATATAAATACTAACCAACTGTAACCAACAGTATTTCATACTGTAAGTCAAGCAATAATTTTTTTTTAAAACGAATGGTCCAACTTAATTTAGCGAACAGGTCTTTTATAATCATTGACAGACTCGTTTAAACTGTGGCTATCTTTGTTGCTACAGGCCTTCTAACTGAATTAATTTGGACCTAGTTCGTTACGTTTTTGATTATTGTTGGAATTTTTATTTGTCCCTATTTATATAATTGGAGTCGCATGTGAAAAATAGTCACGGCGAACCAATAAATCGCACGCAAATCGGAAACTAGTTGACGTTTACATTTTAGTTGACATGTCTCCAATACAGGCGATCGGTCACACTGAACCACAACGGTTTCCAAAACCAAGTGTCAAATAGAAATACATGTTTATTCTTCGGCGTTCACTCTCATATTCCCACTGATCAGCAGGTTAAAGTCTGGAGAACGGATTGCGCCATGCCATGGTTTAAAATTTGACTGCAATATCTGTTCACTTTGGCCTGACATATACGATTTCAGAATGACTTTTGGTTCGCTTTGAACTACGGATGAGACAGTCAACTCTATCACAAACCTTCCTTAGTAAGCATTTACGATCTGCTTTGAAGGTCACATTGTTACTATCTTTAACTTTACATTTGAGCCTTCTTTACAACACATGGGTAAAATCGTATTGAATAATTCTAAGGTTGGCAAACTCAACACAAAACACGTGTGAAACAAAATATTTCATATTTTGGACTCTTGGTCAACTGAACACGCTAAACGAGAGTGAAACACTATTGCATTTCTGAAAGCTTGGTCAAATGAATATGCTAAAACAGTCTTTCTTCTTCTTCTTTCTGTCCTCATGTACCTTTCGGCGTTGAGGGGAGAGTGAGTGTACGGTCTTTTTCCTTTCTATTTACCTCTTCTGCTGTTATATTTCCGAGTCTCTCTAATACACTATCTATCACCTTTTACGAGGGCGTCCAACAGGTCGACTGTTTTCGTATCGTTTGTTAAATGTTTTTTGGATAATACTTTGCTCTTTCTGTCTGGTTATGTGGCCGTACCATTTAAATTGTTGTTTCTGGATGTATTCTATTGTTGACTTGATCCCTAATTGTTTCCTTAGTGCTTCATTCCTGATTTTGTCTCTGAAGCTAACTACAATCATACATTTCATTGGATTGGTTTGGCTATGAAGAACATACGTCTCACACATTTCATTTCAGTGGTGTTAATCTTATGTATTGTTCTAGAATCTAATGTCCTAGTTTGACACTGATAACATAATGTTGGTAAGAAAATGGTGTTGAAAAGCGCTTTCGTTGTTTCTAGTGTAATATCTTTGTTTCTTAGTAAAGGTGTTAAATGACCAATGACCTGACAGGCCTTATTACATCTTGTGTTTATTTCTGCTTCTTGTTTGTTGCCATATCTCAATGTGCTGCCCAGATATTTGAATTCATCTACTTGTTTTAGTTGTTTATTGTTTATCTGTATGTTGATGTTCTCCTTTTCTCTTGCAATATTCATTACTTCTCTTTTGTCTATGTTGATTTTCATTCCAAATTGCTTGCCTGCTGTGTCTATTATGCTTAGGTGGTCTTGCAGGTTTTTAATGCTGTTGTGGAATAAAACCTGGTCAGCTGCAAAAAGCAGTTCATTTGCTTCATTAGAATTTGCTGTTTTGCTTATATGGTCCATGTATAAATTCATGTATATAGTCCAGTGGTCTATGTATATGGACCACTGCTAAAAGAGTGTTAAACATTATTTCCTATTTAAATAGCTTGACCAATAGAACACGCGAAAGTGAGTGGAAAATAAAGATACATATTTCATATTTGGAAGGTTGATCAACTGAACACCATAAAGGAATACTGCTAGAGTCAAACTGCTTACAAGCTGATCTTATAACTAAAAAGCATACATGTATTTTATCCTGATATGTTTTTAATAATTGATAGGTGACTGTGGTTAAAAATAAGTTTTATATTTCTGTCATTATTTACTTACCATTTGTTTTTAATGTAATATATTTCACAGATCTACATTATCAGAGATATAACAGAGAGGTGTCACTAATGGGAAGATATTTTCTGAGAAATATTTTATTATCAAGTGAAATATGAAACATTATTTTATATAAAGTACAATAAATGTATATTATAAATAACCAATACTTATATATAACATATAGTAATACTTGTGTTGACTTGAAAAAGGAACGAGTAAAAGAAGATTTGAGCAGGACAGAAAAAAACAAATTAAAAGGGTGAGTTCTCAAAGACAGATAGGACAACGTTATGGGTCGTCCGACATGATTCAGCTGTTCACGTGTGGGATTGTGCCAACATGCATCTTTATTAGACACATTAAATTCCAAGTAGTGTTTCTGAGCTCAGAAGACAGTGTCTATCAGAAGACAGTGTCTATCAGAAGACAGAAGACAGTGTCTATCAGAAGACAGTGTCTATCAGAAGATAGTGTCTATCAGAAGACAGCGTGTATCAGAAGATAGCAATGTATCACGCCCGTGTGTTGCCAGGCCCGAAAGGGGAGCAAAGAATAACAATCATGTTTACCTTCCATGCATGTCGTAAGAAGCGACTAAGGAGGTTATGGGATGGAGCTGGCTATCCCATACCATATAGGAGCAGTGACCCAAAGCTATGCTGAAGTCGGATGTGTCAGGCCGAAAGCCGCAGATATCGCAGCAATGCTGTAAACCATGACACAACGCATTCCGTTCTTCGGACTACATCCAGCTAATATGCAAGAGTTTGAGAACGAACGCAGAAGAAGAAGCAATGTATCAGAAGATATCGTGTATCAAAAGACAGCGTGTATCAGAAGACAGCGTGTATCAGAAGACAGCGTGTATCAGAAGACAGCGTGTATCAGAAGACAGCGTGTATCAGAAGACAGCTTGTATCAGAAGACAGCTTGTATCAGAAGACAGCTTGTATCAGAAGACAGCAATGTATCAAAAGACAGCGTGTATCAAAAGACAGCGTGTATCCGAGGACAGCGTGTATCAGCAGACAGTGTATATACTAATTTTAAATCAACCATGTAGGTCTGTAAAACTGGCTTGGCTGTCCAAAAATGGCCTGCTGGTCTATTGCCCACTCCCTCTCATAACATTTACTGAAAATATTGTTAATTTACACTTATTAAATCTTCTCACCTTTCTGTTGTTGAATCCAAATCGTCATTTGTCATGGACGTGGCTGTTGACAAGCTATTTTTTTCTGTTGTAGGTTTCAGAGTGGTCATTATTAAGGTTGTTTCACTGTTGCTGCTGCTGCTGATACTAGTGATAGTCTCTGTCTGGCTTGAAGACACCGATGGAGGCGATGGTTCCTTAGTCGTTGTAGTTTGATCAGTTGTCTTTACGTCTTCCGGAGAAGTCCCAAGCGAATGGAGATTAAGGTCACTCGTTGACCAAATTGTCGTTGCATCGTTGGTCGAGTCATGTGAGATACTGGTTGTGTTAGCATCTAGTTGTTGGTTGGCTTCAGTTGTGGCTATACCAAAGATCTCATCAGGCTTAGGACTAGTCATTTCGGTGTTGGGTCGAGGCGTGACTGTTAACAGAAAGAGCGTAGATTTTTTTGGAAAATCTTAAAGATGGGTTGCATCACAAGATGCACTAATCCACGAAATATCCAGAGATGGATAATGACAATCAACACTATGGATTATCACGTGATGCTGACTAGTGTTGTATGTTTATGACAAGTAGTCATTTAAATCATCTTTAAAAAATCGCGTAAAAATGCGAGTTACTTTATTTTAAATCTTAGATTACTTGCCTCATCCTATGTTAAGTCCTCTTTTTAAATGTTATAGTTAACACTTAGCGTGGTAACATAGACGTAGTCTACGGGAAATTTGTCAACTTAGCGTGGTAACCTAGACGTAGTCTACGGGAAATTTGTCAACTTAGTGTAGTAAGCTAGACGGAGTCTACGGGAAATAGAGCAAATAAGAACGTTAGTTAAACTGGCTATATGGGGCTATTGCTTTGAAGAAAAACAATAAAATGTGAAAATTTTATTTTAGCAATTTCCCTGCTCAAAAATGTGCTTAGATGGTGTGGGGTTCTTTTTTTTTACGTAATTAAGCAATGGTGTCTTTGGATTCTTGACAAGCTGTTCGCCGGGGGAGGGGGGGGTTGGTCAAACGTGCCAGAAAAGTGATGACATAATTTGTGGGCAGCCCTAGGTTAACACGAGAACCTTTGCTTACAACCGCCTGCTGCAGTGACGTGATCAATCCCATAGGTAGTCCATGACTATTTGCTGGATCGAAGACTACCATCCAGATTTAATTAGGATTGCATTCGTTAGTTTTTTATTGTTGTCGTGATTTTCGTTGGTGATTATTTATATACTTGGAGTCGTATGGGCTACTTTTGACATGCGACTCCAAGTATATAAATAGTGACCAAGATTAATGTGTTTTTAAAGTAACGCATTAAGTCCTAATTAATTATGTGCAGAGGTCTTCTATTGCGAACGGTCATGGTTAGACCTCGCTTGTACTAGACGTCCGTTTCGGTGAGCAGGCAAACCTTGTTCATGCTGCGTTTGTGTATCACGTGTATGTGAAGTGTGTGCAGTGTGTGTGTTTGGTATGTAGAATTGGTCTGTTTATGTGGTTTCTCTAAGCGTGGCCAGTGTGTATGTCACTTTTATGAGATGTATATGAGTATACGTGAGTCAAATTATACCTTGTGTATGTTATCTCCGATTGTCAGATGGGTGTAGTCTCTGATGTATGCACATATAACCTCTGTCTATCTGTGTAAATGTGGGAGATTTGTGATAGATTGTATCTTTTGGAGATGATAGGCTTTCTAATCTTTGATCAATTCTATTCAGTGTATCTCTTCAGTTCCTATTGTAAGTCTGTTTGAGCGTCCAGTGTATGTGTGTGTACGTATATGAGAAGTACTTTTCAGTATGAATTTATGGATTTGCATCTTTTAGTTCATAAAACCGAGAAAGTAAAATTTCTGAAAGTCGTATTTGTCTAAAGACATTATGTTTTTTTCGTAATCCAAATGCCGTTGGATTTGTACTGTAATGTACAAGTGTGATGTACTTATACCGTTCAAGTATGGTATATTCATTGAAATCAGAAAATATTATGTTGTTTTTTGGTGCTTAGTATTTCTTTTTTTTCTCCATATTTTGTATAACTTCTTCTTACTAATTTTAGTACAAGTAATTATTACTACTACCTTAATTTCCCTATTGTTTTTAAATAATTACTTCGTACTAATTTTTAATATTTCTATCGATTCCGATATATAAGTCATCATCATTATCATCATCAAACTCATAACCCTTCAGAGTCACAGGGTGTCACATTGGAATGTTGAGAAAACAGAAATCTCACCCTACTTTTCAGTTTTTACGTCTGTGCGCATGGTAAATATTACTCGCGTCAGTCTTTAATCCATAATATTATAAATCCATATTTTTCACTAACCCGTCTTCTTCTTCTCTCCCCCCCCCCCCCTCTCTACTGTATGTGAGTATTTATATATCAATTTAATGGTAAAAAATTGGAAGTTTCCATCTTGTCATACCTCGGATCACTGGTATTAAAAACACTTTCGTTACTGCATGTTTTCCTATGAAGGAGTGCATGGGAGTCTTTCTATGGACTGTGGAAATAAAGGCCGCTTTGCCATAGCAGAAGCCGCGACATGTTCAGGAAGGATTTTGAGTATACCTCGGAAAAAAAAATCCGGTGGATTGAACCCGGGATCTCAAGAGTCCGGGAACCTCCCTGGAACCTGGGATCCTCAAGAGATCACTGGTATTTTAATGTTTAAATAAAGAAATTACTGGATATAGCTATGAATGCTATGTTGTTGCTGGCATATCCTATTCAAAACACTGCAATCAATCCAGCATTTGTTTTCTGTTTTGATTTTATGAACAATATAAATATGTTCAGCAGGTTTTCATTGATTTCTGAACGATTCGAAATCAGTTGCATGTGGCGGGCTTTGAACTTATTCCATTGTCCAGAGACACGTTCAGTACCATCCTGCCACAGAGTTAAACTTTGGTGTGAAAAAGTAACATCAGTGCCATTCAAGATAAATCTAAACAAATCACAAGTACTATCCATTCTTGTGTAAAAAGGTAAAGGTAGGTCCCATGGCAGCAACCTGCCGTCGAGGATGAAAATAGCTCTTGTGTACTAAGCCATAGCATCTATTAGGTGGGGTGGCCAGTTGGCCGTTATATTTTTTACTAATTTGTTTTATAAATATCTCTATTCCTTTCTACAGTTATTTCAAAATGTTTCTGATTTAAAAAAATTATTACCTCTGTATATAGGTATTTTCACTATTCCTTGTTTTAAGTACTATTCAGTTTCTACTGTTCATTGACATAGATATACTTTACTATTTTTATTGTAAACGACCATCCAAATTCATTTGTTTAGAAATTCTTGACTTCGCTTTTGTATCAGTACTTCCTGCAACTCTTTAGTCTAAAGTAATTACTAATTTATTTTATGTTAAGTACCTCTTGCACCTCTTATGTAAAGTACTTCTTACAACCTATTAATGTACATAACGTGTTGCTGCTCTTTTGTGTAAAATACTTCTTGCCATCATTTTGTAATAGTATTTCTTGCTAATCTTTTGCGTACCGTACTTCTAGCTATTATTTTGTATAAGTACTTTTTGCAATATCATGTTTAAATGTTTCTATCTATTTTATTCCGAGTACAAGGAAATAAGTAAATTTAAAAAGGCGTATATATAACATTTACTTACATTTTATAGTTTACTAAATGCACTCAAATAAGCAAAGTTCACGTTTCAACCATATGGTCTTTGATAAGATATGGAGGAAATATATAAAAAGGAAGAAGTAAGTATTTATTTCATGGTACCTAATTGAATACAAACATAAGAATATAAAAATAAAGTTAATAATATTAGAATTAACAAAACCTTGAGTGAAGAACTAGGAGTTTAATAGGTGATGTATTGAAAACAGTGTGAAAAAAAACAGTACTTGATGTGTAAATATGTTAAACTTCGAACGAGAAGAAGAAAAAGAAGAGAAAACAGTGTGATGAAGAAATGAAAAATAATTTCTGTGAAAAAATAAACATTTTCATGTGCAAAAGATTTATGAACTAATTACAAAGGAAATGGATGAAATTTCACAAGCTTTTCAATGGTGTTAAATGTATTTAGAAGCTTATTCGCTGGGGAAATCTTCAAGACGTATAAGTTATGTATAAATAAAGAGTGGGATATATGTGCATGAATGCATATGCCATCTGCTGAATGAGAATGGTCAGAATTTTTTCAATATTGCAGAGTAGTCTGGATTATTGAACTAGCTATGCCGTTTTAAGATGGCTTAGTACATTTTATTTCTGTAATATTGAAATTGAAGCGATCACAGAGAGAAGTAAACTGTTTTGAAACAATGTACTTATGTACAATGTACAAAGAAGTGAATCAATGTATTTTCAAGATTGACAATTTAAATTTGCATGTGTGTTACCAGGGCCCGAAATGAGAGCGCAAAATAGTAACAAAGTTTTCTTAATTTGTTAAATAATAGTTAATATGTTACTAAGAAGTAACATATAATAGGTAATGGTGACTACGCTTTAACATATAATAGATAATGATGACTAAGCAGTAACATATATGTAATGGTGACAACACAGTAATATAAGTAGTGGTGACAATACAATAACATAAAACAGGTAATGGTGACTAAGCAGAAACATAATACGTAATGGTGACACTTCAGTAACATATAATAGGTAGTAGTGGCACACAGTAACATAAACGATAATGGCGACAACTCAGTAACATATAATAGGAAATGGTGACAAAAAAATAACATGCAATCAAAAATGATGACAAAACAGTAACATATAATAGGTAATAATGACTCCACAGAAACTTAATATAAAATAAAATAGACATATTTCCAGTAACATAAATTGGAAGTAATTTAAAATGAGGCTATGAGGGTAATGCTAAGATGTACTAAAAAGATGTCCACCCCCCCCCCATCATGGCCAGGAGATTCTTGTTAGATTTGCTCAGCATTAAGGTATGACATCAAGTGGCACAGGTAAAGATATACCTTAATGTAGTCAAAAATCACAACCACCCCGTACATCAAAACCTGGATGAGACAAAGGGACAACTAATAAAATGTGGAAAGTCTTCGACGGCAAAAGCCGAGGCCACTTTGCTTAGAGTGTCTGATTTTGAAGAAGTAGGGAATGGCTGTGAGTGGGTGGAGGTGAACAAAGGGAGAAAGTCTCTGACAGATGTAACTTAGAACAGCGCGTAGGTAACGGACTGGTGTCAGGACTGAAGTGACGAGACAAGACCTTGCCCAAATGAACTCACAACAGCAACATACAACCATCATATATACACATTGCTCAGTCAATAGAGAAATGAATAAGTTCATAATAGGTTTTGCTGTCTACAAGAATGGAAAAAAAGGTGTTTGAAAAGTCGACGGCCTACTCCACTAAAACATCAAGCATGGCAATAAAATAAGAAGTGACTGTTGTACTCGGTTGGTGACTGAAATATTAACTCACACAGTAATACTCTGACTCTCAGAGAATGCCGTGGAAGATGGTGCATATTAAGAAATCTTCTTCTTCAGCGTTCATTCTGTCTGAAACTTCCACTGGATCTCTCTTGAAGCAGGACAATGGCTCTACTAGATTTCCAGCAGGATGTAGTCCACAGAAAGGAAAAACGTTGTGTTGCCGTTTTATTTGCGCCAATGGTCCTACACATCCATCTTCGGCAGATGTTAAGAAATGATTGGGTTACTTTACTAAACAACAAGGTTGTCTAAAGTATCACATGAATATACTGCCCTGGTCATGCGGTTGTCAGAGGCAGCGAAAGAGCAGACTCATTGACGGGGAATTATGTGGGTGATGGCACAGTATAGAAGAGGGATAACTCCAGCACGGTCTAATAAGGGATGTCATTGATTTACTACACAGTGATGAAGACGACGATGCTGGGGGGGGGGGGTGTGATAATGTGCGCATACAAAGAATGATAGATATGTAGATAACCGGGGGAGGTGGGAGAGAGAGAATAGAAGAGAAAAGTTTCTTCTCTGGAAGGTTACGATGATCACACGATCAATATCTGACTGAGATTTTTAGTCTGTATACTCTTGGATGGTTGCTGGAATGGAGAGTGGAACACTTTTGGGAATATCCCATGTGCCATGATTCTAGTTTCTAATCAAGAATATAACAGTTAATCGTGACTACGCAGCAACATAGGTAAAATGACGATTGTATCATAAATAAAATTGATAAAATAAAACAATAAAATTGTGACCACTAAAATGATATAGCAATTGGTTATCGACATATATGGATTATGTATATTGCTGTGTTTACTTCTCCAATTTGGCAACTCTACATCCCTGACGGGTTATGGACTTAATTTTTTAAACTATGCATTACAATAAACATAAGGGGCAATAAAAATGAATAGAGAGGGTGAAAATAAAGACAACAAAAATATCGGTTTGATCCAAAACGTTGATGTCAAATCACAGCTTGATGATAAGAAATATAACTCTTATACTGAATATCATTATTCGTTTTATTTTATTATCAAAATTATGAATAGTTCATTTGAAAATGGCGAATTACAAGTGCCACAAACAAACTCAAAACAAAAATAGTGCAAAATGAATCGTTCAATTTGGTCCAGTTTTCATTAAGAAAATTGTGCATCACAAAGCTAGGATTGTGATATTTCAAGATGCATATAAAATATATAGGTTCTTAAATATTGTTTTTGGTTATTGGTCATCACGACTATTATACAATATTGTGCTGTTCACTTCAAATATACGTAAAGCTTGCATGTGTACATATAATATGAGAGGTTACATAAAAAAGCATATATCTCTGTGGACGGATTTATCACTGGAAAAAAGTTTTCCTTTTGGCTTCAACATGCTGTGAAATCATAAATCCAAATTCTAGTGAAATAGTTGATGGTAGGACTAAACAGTTGTGCGGTATCGAAGATAAAAGATCATTTTTCTATGTTAAAAAATGTATTGTGTTCTGTCTTTGTTGTGGAAATGAAACCCGTCAAATTGATGAATCAGTTACAATTGGGCTTTTGTTTGAGTTGAGTGATCTCCAGATCCAGTTTGATCTGGTAACTGCTGTAGTACTGACTTTGGGCTAACAAAGCTTCTTGGTATAGCTTGGTGACCTGGGAGTAGTAAAGTACTTTAGCGTTGTTGGCATCAATTTCACTTTGAAGGTATTTCTGATATAAATCTGCATCGGTGATCAACTCTTGGTTCCGCTTCTTTAGTCGCTCATCATGAGAATCGATCGAATTACTTGTCACGCCATCAGCAGCATCCCCACAATGGCATTTGTCAACAGTTTGTGCTGTTTTCTCCCCTGATGACTGCGCTGTGCTCCCCACCGACGTCTGCGTTGTGCTTTCAGAGACGGCAGTTGTCACAACTGTGGAAGCCTCGGTAATGGGTTCTTCTGTAGATCTAGGAATAACTGTGGAACACAGAGGTAAGAGCCTTCTTTCTGTGGTACATTCTTTGTATTTATTGCGAAACATGCAGGACATCATTTATATTTCCACGTGTATCATTTCCATTTCTCTAACTACGTGCAAGACAGCATCAGATTGTATTCATATAATTGCGTGCATTAAATCTATCAACTACAAGAAACAGTGCTCACGTTATATTATATTTTGTATCATATTCATTGATAAATATCCCATTCTTTATTTTATACATACATAAACAACAATTACTATTAACATGCTCTTTGAAGTTGTATATTTATTTGTAAGTAAAATTCTTTGATTTAAGTGAACATTTTTATGACAGTATTATGATATGAGAAATATGTTATTATAACTAGATGGTTTATATTGTGTCATAGTGTACTGCCATAATTCCACAAGCCACGTCATGTATTCCATGCTCAGTCAAACGCTAAAAGCTTATGTAACCCACATTATATCACATATCATTATAACTGTTCTGATCCACAATTCATCGATCATCGATCATCGAACGTCTTAGTAAGTTCTTACATTGAATATGCCATTAATTCTGTCTGTTTCGTGTCCCAGGATTCTGCAAGATATTTCTTATTTTCGCGCATTTCACATTCCATTCACATCCATCAAGTCCTTTTATCTTCTCAAGCTCGCTTTACATCAAACGTATATATTATTTATAGCTTGGTGTGTCCTGCAAAACGTATATATTATTTATAGCTTGGTGTGTCCTGCAAAACGTATATATTATTTATAGCTTGGTGTGTCCTGCAAAACGTATATATTATTTATAGCTTGGTGTGTCCTGCAATACGCCATACTTCTGTATATCCTCTTTTAAACTAAATCAAACGTATTTTCATCTTCGTCTATCCCACATTCCATCAAATATCTTTATCTTTGTGTCCCACACATTCTATCAAACATCTGTCTACCCTCTTGTATCCCCCCCCCATTCTATCAGACGTCTTTCTACAATTTCGCATCCCCCATTCTGTCAAACGTCTTTCTACCGTCTCGTATCCCCCATTCTGTCAAACGTCTTTCTACCGTCTCGTATCCCCCATTCTGTCAAACGTCTTTCTACCGTCTCGTAACCCCCATTCTGTCAAACGTCTTTCTACCTTGTCGTATCCCCTATTCCTTCAAACGTCTTTCTACCGTCTCGTATTCCACATTCTCTTGAATTCGTCTCTTATCTCACATTCTATCATGCGTCTTTCTACTTGATCTTATTTCACATTCCATCAAATCTCTCCATACATTCTCTTAACTCTCACTCTATCAAACATCCATCTACCTTCTCTTATCTTACATTCCATTAAACATCTTTCTACCTTATCTTATTTCACAATCAATCAAGCAGCTTTCTACATTCTTTTCTCTCACATTCCATCAAACGTCTTTCTACCTATGTGTATACCCAATTCATAAAACGTCTTTCTACCACTCTTTGTCTCGCTTTTCATAGAAAAGTCTTTCTATATTCTCTTTTCTCACATTCAAGCATCTTTCTACCATCGTGTCTCCCCAGTACATAGAACGTCTTTCTACCATCTCTTACCTCGCATTCCATCAAACGTCTTTCTTCCTTCTCTTATTTCACATTCAATCCAACATCTTTCTACCATCTCTTATCTCACATTCCCTCAACTACTTTCTAACTTTGTGTATCCCAAGTTTATAAAACGTCTTTCTACAATCTCTTTATCTATCATTCCATCAATCGTCTTTCTACCTTCGTGTATCCCCCATTTCATCACAGGTTTTTCTACCTTCTCTTATCTCAAATTCCATCTGACATCATCTTTCCTTCTCTTATCTCACATTCCATCACACTTATTTCTACGTGTAGCACACATCCCATCACACTTCTATCACGCAAAAATAATATACCACGCTAAATGACGTAACGTTTTCATATAATAAAATTCATTACCTTACAATGTACTATTGGCTTGTGCCTTGACAGACAGATTTGAAAATAACGTGTAGTTACTTACTGTTATGGTATTCACAAATGAAGGGCCGTTCTGAGGTGCAACGAGTGGGAGCCGCGTAAAGCTTTCCTCTAGACTTGTCGACCACACCACACGTTTCTTTTGTCATGTTCATTAGCGTCGGGTTGAGCCAAGCTCTAGAGAGATTAGAGGTGAAATATATGATATTTAGAAAAGAAAATATGTATAGAGAAGTGAGAAGATGCGAAGTTGTCATGTAGAGAAAGTGGTATTATAGAGGAGAAGTGAGAAGAAGCGAATATGTCATGTAGAGAAAGTGGTATTATAGAGAAGTGAGAAGAAACGAAGGCATGTAGAGAAAGTGGTATTATAAAGGAGAAGTGAGAAGAAGCGAATATGTCATGTAGAGAAAGTGGTATTATAGTGATGTGAGAAGAAGCGAAGATGTCATGTAGAGAAAGTGGTATTATAGATATGTGAGAAGATGCGAAGATGTCATGTAGAGAAAGTGGTATTATAGATGAGAAGTGAGAAGAAACGAAGATGTCAAGTAGAGAAAGTGGTATTATAGAGGAGAAGTGAGAAGAAGCGAATATGTCATGTAGAGAAAGTGGTATTATAGAGAAGTGAGAAGAAACGAAGTCATGTAGAGAAAGTGGTATTATAAAGGAGAAGTGAGAAGAAGCGAAGATGTCATGTAGAGAAAGTGGTATTATAGAGAAGTAAGAAGAAGCGAAGATGTCATGTAGAGAAAGTGGCATTATAGAGATGTGAGAAGAAGCGAAGATGTCATGTAGAGAAAGTGGTATTATAGATATGTGAGAAGATGCGAAGATGTCATGTAGAGAAAGTGGTATTATAGATGAGAAGTGAGAAGTAGCGAAGATGTCATGTAGAGAAAGTGGTATTATAGATGAGAAGTGAGAAGAAGCGAATATGTCATGTAGAGAAAGTGGTATTATAGAGAAGTGAGAAGAAACGAAGATGTCATGTAGAGAAAGTAGTATTGAGAGAATACAAACATGGAAAGAGTTTCAAACGCAAAGTCTTTGTCATGAGATAAAAAGTGAAGAAATTGTAGAAGCAGGTGCGATAGGCGAAATGGAGAAGAAAGTTGAAGTATGAGATAGTCATTCAGTCAGATCAGCAATCAGGCATTCCAGTCAGAACCAAGTATATCAGTCACCCAATCAAGCAAAGAGGACCAAAGTACAGCAACACTGGTTACCTGTCATGCATGCCGCAAGAGGCGGTTAAAAAGGATTTTGGGTAGAGTTGATGTCCTATCCCCATATAGGGTCAACGTAACCCAAAGTCTCGCTGAAGTCGGATATGTCAGAACGATAGGCGTAGATATCGCAGCTGTGTTGTAAACCATGACAACATATTCCGTCTCTAGGCTACATATTGCTGAAATTTGAAGAAGGAACGAAGAAGAAGAAATACTAAATAGATTTACTGGGCCGACACTCCTGTCGACCATTGATTATGTGCAGGATGTTTTCACGTTCCTTTACTAAAGACTGCTGCTGTTGATCGTGTTGATAGCGCCTTTCATTTGAAGAGTTTTATATATAGCGCCAATCTAGGAGACGGAAACAGTCGTTTTCTTAACAGTTCTGCCCTGGCATGAGAAGTGCCACTTGACACGTAAAGAGATTTGTATCGAAGATAAGCATAGCAGCCGATTCTCAGATCTCCAGATAAGGACATGTTCTGTTACAGACGTGCTCCTAAAATAGCAGGTAAGTCAGCACATCAGCGGTGAACTTATTCTATATTGGTTGCTAAGAAACAAAGATATTGAACGATCATTCATATTTTTAACTGTAAAAAAAAAACTGAAGTACTGCATGTTTCCCGTTAAGGTGTTACAGGGAGGGGTTTTGTAGCTGTGTGATAATGCCCGCATACTCTTGATGTCGCCACGTCATGTACAGGGCGAGTTATTTAATTTACTCTCAGACAGAAACAAACCCAGCCTTTAACGTGGCTCGAACTCTAGATCTCACGAGTGTGAGACCAACGCTCTAAACTCTCAGCCATGAGCCGAATATGTGTATAAGGTCCTGTTTCATTGAAGGTTGGTTGTTGATTCAGCGGTGTATGGGCTCATCCCCTTTGACCCAATTGAAGGTCTATATATCTATTTACCTATCTATATTCATTTAGCGCAGAATACGGTGCATATTGCAGAACCCAGTGCTGTCCAGTTCAAGGGCTGTGCTGCTACTGTATAATTTGTGCATGTCCAAGAATATTTGCGGCCAGGATAGGGGGTTATTAGTCATCAACCAACTCATAGTTACAGACAAACCTCTAACTGAATTTCAAAAGTGAATGTGACAAATGGGCACCATCAAGTGTAGTGGACGAACATTACCGGAGCATGTTGATTAGACCCATAGTCATACTCTCTTTTATGGTTGTTCTACAATGGGTCTCGGTATTCCTCTTTTTCTTTTGCCATCTGATGCCAATTCTAATGATTTTATTAGCAGTCTGGTTTCATTCTTTCTAGGTACTTGTCCGATGTAAGTTCATCGCTTTCTTCTTATTGTTATAGAAAAATATTTTGATTGGGTGTCTTCTCTTAATTGCTTTCTTAACTTGAATTCTTCCCAACCAATATTTTATAGTTTTCTAAAACATTTATTATCAAATGAATTGAATTTATTCTCCAGTTTATTTGTTATTTTCCAACTTTCACAACCATAAAGTCTGCGTGGTTTTAATTGATATGATATCGCAACATGATGATGATAGTTTCAGAATTGTGAAGTTGAATCTCTCTGGTGCGTGCGGAGATGACTGAAGCATCCAATCTATCATAGAATCCACTGCCATTTTTAGACGTATAATCTAAATTCGGCATCTATGTGTTTGTTCTGTATTTTCGGACAGCACGTTTACTTTGTGCTCTCTGAGATTTGATACTTCTCAACATTGCAATCAGCTTCGGTGCTGTTCTGCGCGACACTTTGCTATTCTGAGCGACAGACTTCCAGGATGTGTGGCGTCCATGTTTAAGATATTTAGAAACACTTTGTGACAAGCATTGAATCGTTTCTTCTGTTCACCGCCCAGTCGTTTACCCTTAAGGAGCTCACAATGCATGAGCTGTTGTGGGGTGCATTCATCAGTTATGTTGCACAATGTGTCCGACACATCTAAAATGAACATTCAACATCTTGAGGGTCTACTTGCCAATAGAGAATAATCATCATACAGGGTCTACTTGCCAAGACTAAATCATCATCCTCGTCAGTTGGTAAGGGCTGAACATAATTAACATTGAGCACATCTGAGCATTCGCTCATATTCCTTATCATGAGGTGCCGTCTCCGCATCGAAGGATTTTTTGCAACGAACATACAACATCTTCTGTCAATTGCCTTGGTGGTGAACACTGAAACTGTAACCTGTCTACTTTGTGTTATTCCCCTCTCATTTATATCTTCTCGTCTCCCCCTTAACTCTACCCTCAAGTAAAGTCTTCAATAAGGTGTCATGTTTTGTCCAAAATATTATATTTGGTTCAATTTTATTTCTTTTAATATTGCTTTTTTCATACTTAGTGTTGGAAACCTTCTTTGTTTATTTTCTTCTATTTTTCTGAAGTTATTCCTATTCTACAAAATATCCCCATCTCAAAGGTAGTAATTATGTCTTCTATTTATCTGAAGTTATTCCTATTCTACAAAATATCCCCATCTCAAAGGTAGTAATTATGTCTTCTATTTATCTGAAGTTATTCCTACTCTACAAAATATCCCCATCTCAAAGGTAGTAATTATGTCTTCTATTTATCTGAAGTTATTCCTATTCTACAAAATATCCCCAATCTCAAAGGTAGTAATTATGTCTTCTATTTGTCTGAAATTATCTATGAATACTGTTCACAAGAAAATAAAAAAGAAACGCTATATTATTGTCGTGCTAATGAATAGCACATTTTAAACGTGTACCAAAATTTAATTTTACGAAATTAATGTTTCAACCTTGACATGAAGAATATTTCGGACCTAACAATTAAATAATGTTCATTAAATTTGGTTTGTACTTTTATTCTTTGCGACAGATGTCTATGTTTCAGTAAGGTATATGGCCTCCTCCGGCCTCTATCAGAGAACGACATCTCCGTGACATGGGTCCGATTAGCCGGTGCAACTGTTGGTGAGGGATGGCTACCCACTCTTTCCGCAGTAGAAGAGACAACTGTTGGAGATTGGCTGGAGTCACGTCTCGCTGGCGGAGTTATCTGTCGAGTTCATCCATAAATGCTCTATGGGGATCATGTCTGATGACATTACTGACCACGGAATAGTCTGGACGTTGTTGACAGCGAGGAACTTTGTGCTGAGTTGTGTCACACGATCCTGCTGAAAAATCGACACTCTTGCATCCAAAATTGGAAGAAAGCGTGGACGAGCAATTTCAACGATGTATCGTTCAGCTTTCAGGCGTCCTTCAATTTGTACCAGGTCATTTCCCCCAGTGAAGTAGATCGCCCCTCCCCCACATCCATAAACCTCCACCACCATGTGGAGGAACTTCATAAACGCTGTTCTTGGCGTAGCGCTTATCTTCTCCATCTATCGTGTCACTGGAGTACACACAAAAATGGTTCATCACTAAACCAAACCGGTCTCAAATCACTTCCAACGATCCATTGACGAAGCTGGTTCGCCCACTACATGATCTATATTAAGTATTCTTCCCAAAAACCAGTGTCATGCAGCTGGTTCCTGACCGTTTGATTTGAAGTTCAACGAGCTGTTGGCATTGTGTGGACTGTGGAGGGCGCATATACAAATCTATTCTCGAGGTGACACAACCGTATGAAACCAAATGCCAGACTCTGTAATAAATGAATACATTGCTAAATATGATATACTGCCAGCCTCTGTATTAAATTAATACATTGCTAAACAGCATAGACTGCCCGCCTCTAAAATAAATCAATACATTTCTAAACAGCATAGACTACCAGCTTCTGTAATAAATTTATACAACCCTAAACCGTGGCTATCGGCTTGAGTAATACAGGCCCATTAACAGAATTAATGAGGCCATCATGCGTTACTTTTCTTCATTATTCCGATGTTTACCGTTGTCCAATATTTATATACTTGGAATCGCATGCCAAAAATAGCCAAGGCTACTCCAAGTATATAAATAGAAACCAATGGAAAACGTGACAATAATCAAAAACGTACCGAGTGAAGGCCTGTTTAC
Source organism: Meghimatium bilineatum (assembly GCA_034231615.1). NCBI lineage: Eukaryota > Metazoa > Mollusca > Gastropoda > Stylommatophora > Philomycidae > Meghimatium > Meghimatium bilineatum. The sequence continues at coordinate 40,595,082 of CM067316.1, read as the reverse complement.
GTTTATCAGTTAGGTCTTCTATATCCGTCCACGGTCACTGCTAAACATGATATACTGGCCGTCTCAGCAATCAATAAATACATCGCTAGCTAAACATGATAGACTATCCGCCTCAGATGGACCGTTTCTAACTTGGTAGCAAGATATCTCCCGTCCCTCCAACCCCCCCCCCCCCCGTACCTAAACCAAAGAAAGGTCATAGTCCGTGGTTATAACTCACCAAGTAAAGGTCATGAACCGTGCTTATAACTCACCAAAACTTTAATCGCCATAGTTCTTGTGTTTAATAATTCTTGTCTTCAAAGGGCCGCCTTCATGTGCCCCCCCCGTACCTAAACCAAAGAAAGGTCATAGTCCGTGGTTATAACTCACCAAGTAAAGGTCATGAACCGTGCTTATAACTCACCAAAACTTTAATCGCCATAGTTCTTGTGTTTAATAATTCTTGTCTTCAAAGGGCCGCCTTCATGTGCCCCCCCATGGAACAGTCTGTACTTCGCCCCTCCCCCCATTCCCATTTCACAAATTTGAACCGTGTTCCCCCATCCCCTGCAAATCTCCATTGCCCCCCGGGGTTGGGGGATATAATGCTTCCTATCAAACCTTATTTTAAACGAAACATTTAAAAACTCACAATGAACTTCACTAAGGAAGAAATAAATGACTACTCACAGCACAGTGATATCCAGTTGATCATTATCCAGCCATATCCATTTACTGGATGTTCTATTTTTGTGAAGGCCTACCCACCATTTATGTATGTCTTCATAATTGTTAACAAGGTGTTTATATACCTCTTCCTGTTTGAAACCCAAAAATGCTATTATAAATATTATATATTTAGGAATCATCAAACTGTATATTACTATACATTATATATATATATGTGTGTGTGTGAGTGAGAGTGAATGGTGAGGGGTAGTGTGTGTGTGTGTGTTTGTGTGTGTGTGTGTGTGACTGTTGTGTGTGCGTACGTATATCTTCAATGAGATGACTGTCTATTATCAAAGCATAGGCCTTGCTCAATCGCCAATATAAGGCCTTATGCAAATTCAGCAGCAGCCTTCTAAAATAACTCATTTGACGTTTCCAGTGATTTGCATTGGTAACTTTGTATATGCATTGTGCCACAACACGGGAACAACCAAATGAGTAATTTGTGCAGGCTGTTTTCCAATTAGATATCAGGTCTTCTAATGTCGATGGTTTTGTAAAACCGCATTGATACCATAACTTCACATGGGATGTGTGATCAAATCTATGAAATATATAAATTGTGCTTCCATATGGTTACAGGCTAGCTTGTATGTTGTCATTAACTGTAACTGGAGAAAGGAATAGCAGACATGGCTACACATTCATGTTGTAAGAGATAGCTAAGGAGATTAAAATGTGTGAGTAGAGGTCACAATCTTACAATATAATGTGTGAGTAGAAGTAACACTCTTACAATAAAATGTGTGAGTAGAGGTCACAATCTTACAATATAATGTGTGAGTAGAGGTCACAATCTTACAATATAATGTGTGAGTAGAGGTCACAATCTTACAATATAATGTGTGAGTAGAAGTAACACTCTTACAATAAAATGTGTGAGTAGAGGTCACAATCTTACAATATAATGTGTGAGTAGAGGTAACAATCTTGCAATATAATGTGTGAGTAGAGGTCACAATCTTACAATATAATGTGTGACTAGAGGTCACAATCTTACAATATAATGTGTGACTAGAGGTCACAATCTTACAATATAATGTGTGACTAGAGGTCACAATCTTACAATATAATGTGTGACTAGAGGTCACAATCTTACAGAACATTAAAAAAATCCAAAGATCATTCAGAGAGCCGGATGCAGTGACAGGTTTCAGGGTCAATACTCGCACATGTCGCTAGCACACTGTAAAACATGGAACAGAGCCATCCATTTTCAACACTACATACTACTAAATAGATGGAGATTTCAGATGGAATATGAAGAACATTCAAACCATTATTTTATATAATTTTTCAAGAGTTTCTATACAAATTGACGGCTTGGTCCCAGAAAAAACACCAACTACACAGTTAATGACACCAACTACACAGTTAATGACACCAACTACACAGTTAATGACACCACCAACATAGCTAATTACGGCAACTACATAGATAATGACACCAACTGCATAGATAATGACACCAAGTGCGTTCATAATGACACCAAGTGCGTTCATAATGACACCAAGTGCGTTCATAATGACACCAAGTGCGTTCATAATGGCACCAACTACATAGATAATGACACCAACTACATAGCTAATGACACCAACTACATAAATAATGACACCAACTACATAGATAATGACACCAACTAAATAGATAATGACACCAACTACATAGATAATGACACCAACTACATAAATAATGACACCAACTACATAAATAATGACACCAACTAAATAGATAATGACACCAACTACATAGCTAATGACACCAACTACATAAATAATGACACCAACTACATAGATAATGACACCAACTACATAACTAATGACTTAACAGACATAGTAACACCCCATGCCGTGAGCTGTTTATTTTGGTGGAAAGATCGTTCCTGCGTTGTGGAGTCCGAAAGGACAGCAAAGAATAGTGATACCATTTGTACCATACATGCATGTTGTAAGAAGTGACTAAGATAGTTTTAGTGATGGCTGGCTGTTACTTCATATATAGATAGTGTACAAGCAACATAGAAGACATGCTGCAGTATTTCTATTAGAAAATAAGCATGCCTTTTCTTTCCAACTTTGAAAGGACGTCAGGTCTCCACCGTGAGTTCTGCAATATTCTAAGGCATCATCCCAGTTCATTTCATTCTCACTAAACATGTAACATCCTCTGTGGATTCGATACCAATCTCTAGGACATATGACCTCATCATTGCTTTCAGTGGGATCTGTTGATAAACAAATACAAATTGTAACGTTTTATATGGTTATATTTTATAGTGGAAATTTACCCTCAAAGCAGACACTTTCATTTCTCTTTGTCTTCTTTCTGTTTTTAATATCAAATGGAGATCGTAGTGGATTGGAACAAAGGCTGCTAACTTATTATTTTGCTTTTGTATATAGATCGTTGATCGACCATAAAAATCACTGGATAGTCAGGAGAGCCCACTTCAATAAATAAATCTATTTTTTTTATTCATGAGTTAAAAAGTTATGACCTTCCTGTAACCCTCTCCCTGGTTTGGTCTGGGACATCGCAAATTATCTTTTTTTTTTCTTCGTTTCTCCATTCCTGAAAGTGTCTATCTCTCTCGGGGGAGGCACACGGCCCACGTTGAGAATTACTGGTTAAGTATTCAGTGTAATTATGTTTCTATGTGTAACCTAGCTTACTTACCTCTAGAATTCTGTTTCTATGTGTAACCTAGCTTACCTGCCCCTATAATTCTGTTTCTATGTGTAACCTAGCTTACCTACCACTAGAACTCTGTTTGCATGTGCAACCTAGCTTGCCTATTACCAGTGGCGTAGCGTGAATTTTTAGAGTGGGGAGTCTGAGTGACCGTTTTTAGAGGTAGGTAGCTCTTCCTCCATCCCCACCGTTTCTTTCACATCAGAAACGCATATTTACGGCCCTGTATAAAATATTCAATAAGTTTGTTTTTTAAATACCTTATATAAACGTATAATGCAGCTCCATTCGTCTGTTCTTTTCTGAAATTTGTTTCAGTATCCAGGCCCGTAGATAAATGGAAGGGGATTCAAACTCCCCCCTTAGCAAATCTAACATGACTTTTAGCACTAGGAACTTAACCTACAGTTCACTTTTTAAAAATCTCATTCCTAACATTTATCATAAAAAGGTCTTCGAAATTCCCATCAAACAGTGGGATTTACACACGATGAAGGATGTCATTTTTTAGGTAAATTCTACACCTTTTTGTAAACATATCTATGGCCCTGTCGGTACCATCTCAATAAATGTAAATTATGATAACATGACACTTAATAAGCGTCTTCCCAATAGCCAAGGAATTCAAACATGTCAGACGATTGTTGTTAGTGGAATTTTCGATATATGTTTTGATTCTCTTCAGTGTGTTCATACTTCTTTCACTATTGGCTGAAGTGGTAGGAATGGTCAACACTACGCGGAGTAGGTTTGTTACATCCTGATAGATTGAGTCTAAGCAATTTACAAAATATGCCAGGAGTTCTTTCGAAGGCAAATGAGTTGTCTCATCTGCATATACGTTATGAAGTTCATTCTGTAGTAGGTTGCCATCGAAGAATCGGTACTGTTTTATTAAACTATTCAATATATTCTGGTTTGAATTATTTGCTGCAATCTGTAAATTTACTCTCATATATGATTTCATGAAACTTTAGATGAGGAAGATCTTCATGTCTGCATTTCATGTTTTATACATTTTGTGGTCATATAAAGAGACATAACAACGTGGAAAGATTAATAGTTGAACGCAGAGTTAAAGGCAACAGGAGAAAAAGGCGCCTACGACGAGGATGGTTCAGTGATATATCAGATTGTTTAAACATGTCTCTAGCTGAGGCATGAATGTAACTCGCCTAGAATCGCGAAGAATTCAGTGAATCCATAGGGAAGACCATGTTCTGTAAGGAATATATCACAGGAATTAGTTATACACAACAAAATTAACTACACAACAAACTAATGGCTCATGCTTAAGCACAGATAAGATATAATTGATAGGGAATTTACCTTTTCCGCCTCACAATCATAAATGATTTCTAAGCGTATGACTGGTCTCGGGCCAGCGCTTAGATACCCATTTACACTGCTAAAAGGCAATTCGGTAGATATTAAAAGAACAACTGGTTTTCCCGTTATATCTTCAGAAGACAGTGATGAGACTTCATTGTGATAATTTTTTGTGCGCCAAACGCAACTTCAGAGGAACACTTTTGTGAATGAAATATTGATATGCAATTAACATGTAGATCCAAGGAGTTTGAAGAAACATTTTTTTTATAATCGAACATTTTTCTGCGAGCCAGATGCAGCCATCAATAGAGCCACCTATTGATGACACCTGCCCTAAAGTAATGCCTTCACGTAAGCTCAACAAAACCAAACAACTTCAAACACAACTGGAACGGCCTCGCTTCAAGCAAGGGCTGATTTATTTTCAACAAAGAATACACCAGCTATTATCTTTCTGTAATGTTTATAGTAAATAACATTAAAAAATTATAATATTGTGAATAAGTTTGGAAAAAAATTAATTTTAACTATTTAAGTTGAAGCAATTTAATCATGGGAGTGGTCACCGAGCATTTTGACTTCTATTGACGCTACGCCACTGCCTATCACTAGAATTATGTTTCCATGTGTAACCTAGTTTACCTACCACAATTCTTTACACTTTTAACACTTAGTATGGATGGAAGTGACCGTTTCAGGTGCTTACTTTGTGAATTCGATTTTGTGAGATTGCCTAATCTACAGCCAGCCACTAGCATAATACGTTTATAAAGTACATAGTAAGAGATACGGCAGTTGCTGAGTGACAGTAGGCATATTGACTTGCTACAAGAACTACCATGCACCATTGTCAGATTTACTGAACATAATTTTGAAAGATATAACGTCATCATAGCTAAATTATTGCCTAGTTCTGCATCCTGTCACGACAATCAATCTCATACAGAACCATCAAAGGTGATTAATTGATGTTCAGTCTTATAAAACAATTCTAGGACCATGACTCTTACATCAAATCCTGAATGTCTGTGAGAATATTTTGTCTACCTAAACCAATGGGAAATAAAATAGAGTCTCTGAACCATATCCAGCCCGCCGAACCATATCTGTCCGCTGAACCATATCTGACCCCCTAAAATATTCTTTTATTCTACAATGTTTATTTAAAATTATTAAAAGCACATAATCAGAGCTTCGAAAATATATCACTAGCTATCTGAACCAAACTGTAAAAAAGGAAATTATTAAATCAAACCACTAATGATATTAGCAGAAAACAGTGATGCAGACTGCTAGCTTTCATTTGGTACCCGACACCAGAGAATTAAAAAGCAGCAAAATTTATAATTCAGATAAAATTGTAGGCTAGTTACGAAAAATCACATTGAGTCCTTCGGAACGTTACAGAATTTTTACATGAAAAGGTCATAGGCTCTTGTTCAATTAAAACATAACCCAATCTGATATTCAAAGAGGTTGTTTATATATATATATATATATATATATGTGTGTGTGTTTACTAATAAAAGATGCGAGAAAATTGGACATGCTGTACAAACGAGTCATCCATGTGAAAGGAGTACATATATCCGAGCGTGTGAAAGGCGGACATATATCCAGGCGTGTAAAAGAAGTAACATATATCCGGGCGTGTGAAATGTGTACACATAACGGACGTGTGAAATGTATGCATATATCCGTGCGTGTGAAAGGTGTACATATATCCGGGCGTGTGAAAGGTGTACAGATATTCAGGCGTGTGAAAGGCGTATAGATATCCGGGCGTGTGAAAGGTTTACATACACCTCGACAGTACGACGAGACCATAACAGTAGATACGTCATAAATAACAAAAAGTGGGCTTACTACCCAAAAAAAAATCATTTGCGCATTTATGTGCGCGATCCCCTCTTTCTATTGCAAAATTAGATGGCGGTATTGTGGATAATCGTTAAATACTTGGGGGAAAGGTGGGGGGGGGAGGTAGTGGTGTCTAGTACAAATTGTCATGTTCTGTTTCCCTAAGGAGATGGTGTTTATTCTAAACACCCCCCAACCCCACATTTATCTTGTGATAGACATACACCATCCACAAAACGCCAAATGATAGCCACTATAACCTACACCGTTATTGTCAACAAAGGCAACTTTTGTCATCTACTATCCTAACATGACAGTGATTAGCTGGCTAGACAAAACAAACATCTTAACTTGTACAAAGTACAAAATATAACCCAATAAAATAATTTCAAAGAATAGCTTGACGGCAAAAAATAAAATAATTATCCGGACAGAAGTAAAAGGGAAAGATAGTTGTGTACTTGAAGATTTTATGAGACACTGACCTTTAAAGTGCACGAAGTCTAAATGAGTTTGCACTCATCGTGCTGTGTTAGAAGATATGATATTAATGGTAATATTAGGATGTTTCCTGGGATGGTCTTGTATATTATGATGTTTGCGGGGATGGTTATGTACATTAGGATGTTGGTGTGGATTGTCTTGCATATTATGATGATGGTGGGGATGGCTTCATATATGTTACACGTATTTGTCCTTATGTTATCCAGGGCTGTGGATACATCTTCGATTAAACAAAATTCGCTTTGGGGGTGGAGGGAAACTGTGCAACATAATTAAGCAGGCAAAATGGGGGTGAGTCTGAATTCTTCTAAATCTTGTTAACGTTCTTAAAGGATTTTTAATATAGGACTCATTCAATATTACAATTGTCACTTGTATGTGCCACCTACCCACCCCCCATATTCACATTTTTTCCCGAGGTCCTCCGTCCCTGGATATTTCTGTAGCTCCTGGGAGCGAAATACCCCAAGTTGAGAACCAGTTTTTAGATAAGGGATTCCTACAAACGCATTACGGTGTCTGATCGATGCATACAAATGATGATTATTTCCTGACTGTTCCACCCCCACCCATCTCATTTTTGTAGACAAACTTCTCTCGTAAACTAAAATGCTGTCTTTGGGAACAGTCGTAATAATACTCATTGAGGTAGTCCAGACACACTATAAATAGGCAATAAATTCACTCTGATGTCAGACGTTGTGGAACCTTAGATAAATGAACACGAAGAGTATTCTATGCTTTTTTTAAGCACTGTAAAGAGTACTTTTCGTAGTGAGATATGTTCCTCTCAACCACGGGCGTTAGTCCAGTTTGGTGCTCTCAACCACGGACGTTAGTCCAATTTGTTCATCTCAACCCAGACGTAGTCCAATTTGGTTATATTAGATCTTTTATCCATTAAAATAGTGGATGTCGTAGTTCTTGTAATGTAGTCACCACAACATCCGTGATAATTCAGTAATAACCGCAATACTATTTTTCTTTTTTTTTCCGCTCACGATTTACTTTTTTGCCGGTTTGCAGTGTGTACTCGGTAGAAAGCAATGTTGTTTTACACCTAGTCAGCGATATATATGCGTCTTCAGTTCAAACAACTCCGATTTCAGCATTATATTTTAGGTCACATTACAAGATCATAGCCAACATTTGTATGATTTTCTGAAATATCAAACACTCTCTGAACAGTTGTAAACATTTATTATTAACTAAATAAATTTCATAGTAGTAAACAAAATTCTAGTCCTTGAGCCGAAGGGTTAATTTATGTATTCGCTTTTTCCCAATATTAGTATATATTAGGATTCCCTGAGAGGTTGCGAGTATATACGGTTGGGAACCGTTAGTGTAGTTCTAGTCTAAGGTATAAATATTGAAATAAATTAATTATGCTTTTAATGAAAGTTGTAACTTATCTAGACGGAGTCCCAATGTTGTGTCAACTATAGATGAAAATATAATAATATGACCTATAGCTATTAGTGTTGTAGAGGTGCCACACTGGAAGCATCAGCATGAAAAGCCCCTCAAACACCTCTCTCCTCAGCCATTCAGAGGAGTCTAGAAAAGTCATTCCCAGGCCATTTCTTTGATGTTATCATTCCATGATATTCTTTGTGCATCTCTAGATCTTCCGCTCTGGGCCGTTTCTTGTCAAATAATTTTAGAAAGCCAATAACATTGTTACATTCTTAACTGTTCTGGAGCGAACAATCAACAACTCCAATGTAGCACTTCAATGGACAGAATTTCTCTCCGATACGTGGCTTATCGGCAAGCAGAAAAACACAGCAGTTATTCCACGAATAATAGGTTTCAACATAATTCTATGTCGAAAACATAGCATTCACTAAATCTATGTGCAGTGATAGATAAATCACAAAAGAGAACGTCATTCATTAGCAGCTGTGTGCTTTTAGCGAATCAAATTGACGGCGTTGACTTCATGTCGTATAGGATCCCGTGGCATAAAGTGGTCAACAACGATACCACTAAATGGTTGCAGGCTGTTATATGTCTGGATACATAAATAGTGGTAAAACATATATCTCAAGACTGTACAGATTTCAAAGAACTGTGGGGCACGATATGCCCACACTAGACTCAACTGAGATAACAACTTTAGTACAGCCGCTCTGACCTGGAAAAGAGTGGAAACTTGGTTCTGGCGACTAGTCTGTAGGTCTAACAAGACCAAATTAATTATAAACGTATACGAAATTGAAACACGCCTTATAAATATATAATTATTCCCTCTCTGATTACGTTTCTTTTCCAATCATTGCATATTACTGAGAGATGCAGTATTTTGTGTACGAACGAATGCTCTAAATAAATCCCTCGTTGTACACAGGAAACAATAGATTCGTTACACGTAATTCCTAAGAATGAATACATACACACAAACATAAATAAATCCAAACTGCATGATTAAAACACATAGGAAATAATCTTTGATTAGCAGAAGTGCACTTTAGGCGATACAAAATAATAACGAGGTAAATACTAGAAAGTCCACAAAACAAATCATGGAAAAAGATAATCTAGAAGGAGCAGTGACATTAAGGATGTAGTACCTTCGCGCTATCATTTTGAGCTCAACCACGCAATACTCATGACACAAGTTACTAGAGATAACTTCCAATGTTGGATCTTACGCTGACGCAGATGGGGAAAACGATAACACCGACTGCCAAGTCTACGAGCAAGAGGCGGCTGACATTCGAAGGTACACGTTAGGGGTAGATATCTGCCAGTGATAATCTCTACAGGTGATACGTTTATCATTCAATTTTCTGAAAAGGTGGTGACCTTCAGTGAAGACTGATGACGTAAACGGTTATCAGGTTTCTGAGACATTTTCAAGACATTTACAAGGTCTCGAAGAGAATAGCTTTATATTTCAAGACCGAAAAACACAGATGGAAAGATGAATATAACATTCAAACAAATCACAAATAAACTAAAAATGGAACTACCAAGTGATATGTATATTTGATATATTAGTTTACTAATATTAAAGACTGGACAAGATCAATATTCTTCACGCTCAAAGAAAATCTGAGAACAGGCATGCAAGGCGACATTTTTGTCTTAATGCTTCTAAAGTAGCATCCTCTACAACCTTGGGAAGTGGGGGAGGGAGGATTCGATTATGGATTTGATGGATGTGTATTTGCATTAATGTAAAAAACTGAAACCTTAACAATGAGAAACACGCGAGAAGTCAATTAAAGTTTTCAAGATGATATACAGATTATGTAAAATATTAATGGAGAGAGAAACAAATAGATAAATATCTTCTAGACAAAAATATGAATGAAAAGACAACTGTAAATAAAAACAAGATAACTAGAATATTTTGGACACATATAATACTTGACATATTATTGAAGACCTTGATAAATAATTTGAGACCTTTCTGAAGACCTTGATTCATGATTAGTAACTGGTATAATACGCAAGACATGACCATATGTACTCCGCTTGCCATTACTGCACCCAAAACTGTACGTAATGTATGATATCTGTTGTCCTTCGTCATGATTAAGGTTTTTTAGTAGAAACGTCGTCTGTCGCTGTATCTCGTTGCTAGTACGTTTCGTTTAAAAATTTGGTAACACATACATATTTCCATTTACTTTGTTGTTTGTTGTTGATTTTGTTGAACTTCAGTGACGGCATTACTTTAGGGCAGGGGTCGGGAACCTATGGCTCGCGAGCCAGATGTGGCTCTATTGATGGCTGCATCTGGCTCGCAGTCAAATGTCAGATTAAACTCCTTTGATCTACATATTAATTGTATATCAATATTTAATTCTACAAAAGAGATAAAGTCTACTGCAACTCAGCATCAGAAGTCGCATTAATGGTAAGAAATACTCATTATTGATTAGCAACAGCATAACAATGTTATTAAAACGTATTCAGAGACAAAATTATTGTACTTTTAGTGTTGAAATTACACAAAATGCACACATTTACTTACATTTTAGTTTTAAACTTAGTTTTTAGTTTTAATGTATGGCTCTCACAGAATTACTTTTAAAAATATGTGGTGTCTATGGCTCTCTCAGACAAAATGGTTCCCGACCCCTGCTTTAGGGGATGATTCATACGTCCAGCAAACAAGAAACAAACCGGAGGGACATCATGAGACAAACAAAAGACAGCTTGATAGAATGCACTAGCAAGGCAATAGACAGAATGTGTTGAAGATCCATTGCAGCTAATCTATGCAGAGATAGACTGTGGTTATAACAAATGAACGTTACTGTTTATTATTTATTATAATTATATCCAAAACGGAATTCTCCATATTAGTTTTCTTTATGACATGTTTGTACAAAGAATATGCATACTCTTTCTTTGTTTAGGTTTAGAATTCTAGATTATCTTTGCCCACTAGTTATATCCTTATGTGATCAGATCTCTGACGCAGAAAGAATTTTTTTCTGAGGTTTTCTCCACAAGTCACGTCGATCATCACCCCCAATTCCTGTATTCTTGATGCTGACTCAAGCTCATGGAACTGTAATACTCCCATCTTTCTTCGTCTCTATGATAATGATACTGACAAGCTCATGGAACTCTAATATTCCAATCTTTCTTGGTCTCTATGATAATGATACTGACAAGCTCATGGAACTCTAATATTCCAATCTTTCTTGGTCTCTATGATAATGATAATGACTCAAGCTCATGGATTTCAAAATACATCATTCTTGGTGTCTATGGTATTGATGATAGCACCAAAGGTAGTACTTCTTCTTCCGCTTTAGTTCTCAAACTCCTGCAGATTTGCAGGATGAATGTCCATACAGGCATAATATAGGATATAATGTATTTAGCAGGTATTTACAGCTTAACTGCGATATCTGCATCTTTGGACCAGATACTTTCGACAATTTTCTGAATCACTTTGACTCTATGGAGCGAGACTGTAAAAACCTCGTTCCTCACTTTTTACTACAAGCAGTAAAAATGTTGCTATTCTTTTGTATCATTTTCACATCCAGCGTTTCACGTGTGTAGATAGTTCCCAGTTTGTCATTTTTTGTTCTTTATTCAAATCACTGCCGTAGATAGTTCCATTTTGTCACTTTTGTTCTCTGTGCAAAAACGTTGTCTCCAGCGACGTCTTCTACTTGTGACGCTATAATTATATATATATGGCACAATTAGGTCGTTTTCAAAAGTTTTCTACTTCTGAAACTAATTGACACAAAGGATGAAGAAGGAATAAGGCAGAAAACAGTCCTTCCGCTGATTTTGTTATCATGTTGCATTACTCATTAATAGCTAGGCACACCTGTGTTGTCGGAGCCCGAATGAGAAGCACAGAATAGTAACACTTTCTCCTGAAATTATGTCCTAGAAGGAAGGAAGGGATGACAAAATGTTGACGTCAATAATACATTTTATACACCAATTGAACTATTTTGATTTTAATAAATTTCAAAAAAATGTAAAATAAATCTTATTGTTGAGTTTATTTTCTACAAAATGTTTTTAGAATGGTGGCGGATGCAGGGGACGGATATTTTGACATAAATATTTTGACATGGCTTATGGGGGGAATCTTAAATTCTTGACATATGTTGACAAAAAATGGTTGGGTCAAAAATAGGCAACAAATGTTAGGAATATTTTATAATCTTTTTGAGGTAAACAGTTTCTGAATCCAGTGAACATCTCTAGGAAATGCTCATATTCAAAAATAGTGTCGAAGAGACAAGTCTTTAAATGAAATAAAATCCCTCTGCATGGCATAAGGAACAACAGATGCGTTCATGTCCTTCCTCTGGATTCTATCATTATGTCATTGTTACTAGGTTACAGCAGAAAAAACACAAAAACCAAGCCTTGTCTATTATTTTCCCAACAATTTTATAGAGATAAGCACTACGGAAATCTGAAAATCTCATCGTAATTTTAATATTTACAGAAAAAAACATGTCCTGTTTATAATCTAATGATATTCTCTTTATTGTTGATATTCTTTCATAATTTAATTTAATTTTTCTTTTTTCCTGATTCTAACGTGAGGGGGTGTTAAAAGTACATATTTGGTCATCCATCAGCAAAATGTTGGTGCATCTATGTACCGCACCTCTTGAACACTTACCAAATGTAGACTGTTGCTGTACGGGACACTCAATCTTTGCATTTATTACAAGTCTGCGCATGGGGAAGACACAACAAAATTAAGCATCGTTAACGATATAAATCCCAGTGCTGCATATGCCATTGCAATAAAAAAGATAAGCAGGAACGACATTTTCCTGCATTAGCTAGAACCGTGGTCTGATGTCAGAAAAGATAAGCAACTCGACTCGGGTTAAAGGAAAGAGATTCTGCTAGAGTTGATGACTTGAATTATGAAGTTTGTGTTTTTCCTTAAATAAAAAGTGATCAGCTACTTTTATTTCAGTAGCAGACGTTAGTCCACTGTGGTTATATTAGTGTTATTTCAATCGCAGACATCTTTCCACTATGTTTATATTAAGAGTTTTCAATCATCAAAAATTTGTGAAGGTAGTCGACCAAATAATCTTCAATCACCACGGCCTTTAATTCAAATTATTAAACGGAGAAACTTCTCAACGTATGAACGGCGTATATTGCTACAGTAGATTCTCGTTTACCACATGTTTATAGCTTCAATATTTATGTTTATAGCTTCAATATGTATGTTTATAGCTTCTATATTTATGTTTATAGCTTCAATATGTATGTTTATAGCTTCAATATGTATGTTTATAGCTTCAATATGTATGTTTATAGCTTCTATATGTATGTTTATAGCTTCAATATGTATGTTTATAGCTTCAATATTTATGTTTATAGCTTCTATATTTATGTTTATAGCTTCAATATGTATGTTTATAGCTTCAATATGTATGTTTATAGCTTCAATATGTATGTTTATAGCTTCTATATTTATGTTTATAGCTTCAATATGTATGTTTATAGCTTCAATATGTATGTTTATAGCTTCAATATTTATGTTTATAGCTTCAATATGTATGTTTATAGCTTCAATATGTATGTTTATAGCTTCAATATGTATGTTTATAGCTTCAATATGTATGTTTATAGCTTCAATATGTATGTTTATAGCTTCAATATGTATGTTTATAGCTTCAATATGTATGTTTATAGCTTCAATATGTATGTTTATAGCTTCAATATTTATGTTTATAGCTTCAATATTTATGTTTATAGCTTCAATATTTATGTTTATAGCTTCAATATTTATGTTTATAGCTTCAATATTTATGTTTATATAAACCAAATAATAATTGAATCATGTCCTGTACATGACACTGCTATTCAACTAGTGTTGAATTTTGAGGATACACTAATAAACCCAATAGTACAGTCAGTGCAATGTGGATGTTCGGTGTTCTAACCACCTACATCAACGACTTCGGTGTGCAAAATTAGTTCACTATCCATTGTGGCATCCGCTGACGCATACGTTCATATAATAATAATAATAATAATAATAATAATAATAATAATAATACCCATAACCCGTCAGGGTCGTAGATGTGACACACTGGCGACATCAGCACAAAAAGTTCTCCACGCATCTCTATCCTCAGCCAGTGGGAGGAGTGTAGAAAAATAACACTCAGATCATTCCTTCATGTTTTTATTCCATAATTTACTCTTTCCTCCTCTCCTCCATCGACCCCTAACTATTCCTTGAACAATAAGTTTAGAACTTGCATGTTTATATGAGTATATATAAACACACATACACATATATATATACCGACTTCCAACGACAAAATAATTTTCAGATCGTAGTCTTATTGATGTAAGTTCTGAACTCCTAGAGATTCTGGAAGAGTTTACATGCAGCAGTCATATTTAAATAGTCGGACACGTCTCTTATCCACTGTCGTCTTCGGCGGACCTTACCCCTGCTACCAGAAACCATATCTTCCATTATTAATTTTTCCATGCTGTTATGTCTCTTTATATGTCACTGTGATACGATATTTTCATGATGGTATGATGGCTAGTGTTATCTGCGACGGAGGAGTATCTCCTGCATTCCCTGTCACAAATGATGTAAAGCAGGGATGTGTGCTGGCCCCTACTCTGTTTAGCCTGTTATTTACGGTTATGCTAACGGAAGCACACCGTAGTATTGAAACAGCTGGCATAATGATCAATTACAGAACAGATGGTGGTCTTTTCAATTTACGTCGTCTAAAAGCAAACACGAAAACTAAATCTAACACTTTTAGGGATTTACTTTATGCTGACGACTGTGCATTGTTTGCTGACTGTCGTAAATATGCAGAGCACCATAGACCGCTTCTCACAGGCCTGCAACAACTTTGGTCTCACTACTAGCACCCAAAAAAACAACAGAAGTCATGCACCAAGGAACATCAAATAGCCAACATACTGCTACCTCCATCATAGTCAATCAGGAAAAACTGCAAATAGTCGACAATTTTACTTACCTTGGAAGCTTTCTCTCTCGGGATGTCAACAGCGACATGGAAATTAACAATAGACTGGCAAAAGCTAGTGCTGTAATCGGCAGATTACACAACAATGTATGTGACAGAAGAGGTATAAGAACAACCACCACACTTCAAGTATATCATGCTGATGTTATACTACCCCTACTATACGCTTGCGAAACGTGGACAGTGTATGCTAGACATGCAAGAAAATTAAATAATTTCCATCTTACTGTCTACGTAAATTACTAAACATCCATTGGTTGGACAAACTACCAGACTACGAGGTCTTGGAAAAATCAACCTCAATAAGCATCTACACACTACTTATAAAGCAAGCATGCTCGGCAGGGCATCTTGTGCGTATGGAGGACTCGCGTTTGCCAAAACAAATATATTATGGAGCACTCAAGGCAGGAATTCGAAAAGCTGGTGGACAGAAAAAGCGCTTTAAAGACACTCTCAAGTCATCCTTGAAACATCTTAACATTGACGTAGGCGCTTGGGAGAGCCTCGCACAGGATAGAACAGCATAGCGTTACAGCATTAGACCAGGAGCACTAGCAGCGAAAGAGACCAGACAAGATACTGCAAGACAGAAGCGGGCACGTAGAAAAGAATAAACATCTCAACGCCCCATGGTTGTCAATTCTGTAGAAGAATATTTTGTGTGCGCATTGGACGTGTTAGTCCTTTAAAGACGCACTATAAACTTTATTATTTTTATTACTTATTGTTATTATTATTATGGTTAAGTTTCTGATCGACGTCGATTACGAAGGACGTACATCATCATCATCATCATCATCATCACATGGCTAAAAAATATCAGCTTTCTTATTATAATGGTGTTTAAGAGCCAACTCTCTTCAACGTTTAATGTTCTTATCACATCTTGATTTTTTTTTTCTTTTTCCCTGTCAATGGTATTTTAAGAATATTTCTGTAGCAACGTTTTTCGTAGGCAGCTATTCATATATATTCATATCAAGAATGGGAGCCGCGTAGCTTAGTGGTTAGCGCACTGGCTTCGCAAATGAATGGTCCTGGGTTCATTCCCCAGTTTAGGCGGAAATGTAAAGACTGCGAGGGAGAGGAGATGGCTACCGCCGTCATTTGCAGAGCCTCTGTAAAGTGAGACCGCTAACATCTCACACCCCTACGGCATTAATAAATGCTACGTGTTACTTAACTTTTTTATTCATATATAAACCAGTTGACGCAAATATTCAGTTTGCAAATATCTAAAGGCAAATATCCAGTTTGCAAATATCCAGTTTGCAAATATCTAAAGTATCACAATGCACGTTTTTCTAAATTAATCTTTTATTTTTGTCACAAGGAAATGGCAAGAATAAACTGGTTAATAGATCTACGGCTACTTTTACAGGACAATAACAAGGGTAAACAAACACACACGCGCGCATATAAGCGCGAACATTTACACGTGAACATACATGTAATTTAGCAGTTTGTAAGTGCTAACTTAAATCGTGTGAGAGTTCAACTGCTCACTCTGAATCGTAATCCCAGAGGTCAGTGACATATTTCAGCTTCTATCTAGTGCATGCGCACTTGTCTTCCCTCCCATTGCCCTCTTTCCAATCTATCACTCTTCTCTTGCATTTAAACAAACCAACTCCATATTGTTGACGGACACAAACCAGAATAATACGAACACTTCATCAGATGTGAAACGAATCAACAAACAAGAACAATTCCTTCTTTCTGCCGGTAAAAATATCTCCCAGGTAAAATGTTGATGATGACAATATATTGTTTGAGCCCGAAAGAGGAGCAAAGAATAGATTCACTGTTACCTTCCATGCATGTCATAGAATGGCGACTAATTTTAGGTTGAGGGGTTTGTTGCCCGTCACCTCATATAGAGGATCATAGTAAACAAATAGCCATGCTGAAATGCCATGGTTTCAGAACAAAAGGCGCAATTATCGCAGACAAGATGTATACTATGAAAAAACGCTTTCATTCTCAAAACTATATATATATATCAAGTGACATATTCTTTCCAGAACGTTGTCTTCGTCGTGGATACTCTGAACGCCTCTCTGTTCTGGGCAAGCATACCTGCATTGGCAAAAGACATGTGCATACATTCTTCGACGTCGCTGGTCCATCATCTTCTTGGTCTTCCCCTACTTCTCTTTCCCGGCACTCTGCCCTTTAGAATCAGACTTTCGATGACATCGTGTCGTTTTAAATGTCCAATGGAGAATATTTTAAAGTATCAAAATTAGTAGCAAATTAACGGGGATGGTCACAAAGTTCTAACACGTGCAAAATTTTACAAGAAAATGTTCCAGATCATCTATGACAGATCATCTATGACAGATCATCTATGAAACTCCATCGCTCCCATCCCTAATCTAGACAGAACTTGATATACCTCCCAACAAAAGGTAGCTGAGTAGTACCGTTACGATAAAGCACTTTTGGAAAACATTTTTGCTTGAGGAAAGACACTTAAAAGTACTTGATAATAGGAAACACATTGAGGTTCGCTTTTCCGGGTCACAACCTCAAAAACTACGGCGCCAGTTTTTATTTGTCTTGTCTTTTGAGTTGTTATATCTTAACCTCTCAAAACAAACGTTATGTTTTATGAAAGCTCAGAATGTCTTCACCTCAAACCGAATCTTATCAGTCAAATAATATTCTGTAGATAACAATCTTTTCTTCAATCTAATGCCACTTATCTAATCACAACTCTATTTTCATCTTTCAATATGTCTGTCTGTCTCTGTCTTGCTTTCATATCACAGAAACTGTTTTGACCGATTACCATTTTAAGACTATAAATAACAGGTGTATATTCAGCATAAATCTGGCTATAGCACGTTTCACCAGCTTTGTTCAACTTTAAAATGATGTATCTCTGCTAATATATAACGTATATAATTCAAATTTTGTGCGTGAATTTGAAATTTTATAGATAAAATTGGTATTATTTAAGCGTGAAATTGCTCGATTACGTACTCTTGAATATGAGACAGACGATATTTTAAAGGTATCTTGGTGTAACGCTCAAATTCTCCATCAAAAGCGTCTCAACATAAAGTGTGTAGTTGGTAGAAAAAATGTGTCTGCGAGTATAGTTTATGATATTAGAACAAATCACAAATAAGATTTCTAAGTATTTTTGTACTGAAGCTATTCAAGAAAACTCTATCATTCTATTTCAAACCAAGAAAAGTGGACTATTCATGCCATAGGGTTACGTTAACGAACATTGAACCGTTGGATAGCAAAATCTGGTATGTCCAATTCACATTAGATGAGCAACGTTTCATTATGATGTGTATATATACACCGAAAAGTGGTGATGCATATAAAATAATTATATTAAAGAAGGAACAGTATGTTGGCGTACTAAATGTCAACGACAGTGTCACAAGTATCTCATACACCGATCACTTAAAAAGTCATCTTCAACAGGTAAAAACGTCATCTTCAACAGGTAAAAAAAAGTCATCTTCAACAGGTAAAAAAGTCATCTTCAATGGGTAAAAAGTCATATTCAACAGGTATTCATATGCAAACATGGTAGATACATTATTGTAACAGCAGACACGCATATGCCTAATCAACTCACTGAATCTGTGTCTCAAGTGATAAAACTTTAGTTTCTCGATACACAATAATTAGTATTCCGACAAAGATGAAAGAATTTCATTCGTGCATAAAAACTGAACATGACGCACAAATATAAAGTATAAATCTGTTGGGTCTAACCAAAATTAATATCGTATGCAAAAAAATGGCAATAATACTATAGCGGGTTACTCAGAAAATTACATTTGTTCAAGGGTAAAGCTAATGAAACGCGCTATAGGATAAGTGTTTCTACATATCGTTAACTTAAATAATACTTTATATACAAGTTTTGCAGATGTGCTAGCCGGAGCCTGGACTTCTAGTTCACAGGGAAAAGAATATGGTCACTGTCTTCTTTCCATGTATCCTTTAAGAAGCGACTAAGGAAAGTTGAGAGAGAGATAGGCTGACAGCATGTCCTTTGTGAAACAAAAACATTTAGTCACAGCATGTCTTATCTCGATTTCGTACTTTTTTATTCTGTTCCTGGTCCCCATGCAGCCTATGGGGGAGGGTGACACTAAAGACCACTTCTAGGCGCGTATGCAGATGGCGAAGAGTGGAACGGGTTCCAGATATGTAGGGTTAGTGACCATATCGACCAGAACCTCTCTGGATGACTAAGCAATTACGGTAGTGATTTTCTAAGCAATATAAATACGTTCAGTAGGATGTTATTGCTTTATAAACGGTCCTGATGCACACTAGCCTTTCGGTGGGAATTTAACTTGACACATTGTGTCTAAGACTAGCTCTGTAACTCACCACCACAAAGACGGACACACAGTTGTATGATACACATTCATGACGTCAAACATCGATTGCATTTTGTACAAATATCTATTCTGGACTTCAGAAACTATTATTTCAATAATATAGATCTAGACCGGATCAATGATGGGCCAGATTTAATTCTACATTTTCGCTCTTTCGTGCGGTTCGTATTTTTAACATCTAGCCCATTTGATTATAAGAGTTGTCATTTGATTATAAGAGTTGCTATTCGATTATAAGAGCTGACATTTGATTTCATTTGTTACGATCCGGTTGGAATGTTGCATACATCCGCTAAAATATGCATTCACTGGCATCAATCATGTGAAGATTATTCATTCCAGCAATATGATAAACTTATCGATTTTCTTTACGCGGTCCTTGGGTAGGGCCGTAGATACGTCTCTAGTCAAATTGGAACGATGGGAAATTATATATTTTTTAAAATGTTTTTTTTCCTTTTTTTATTGGCAGATTTTTGTTTCCATGAGATTTTTGTTACTTTTTTGGAAGGGGGGGGGCATGAGGGCAGGGAGGTTAACCCACTAGACAGAGAGCTGGCCCTGGAGGAAGAAGCATTTTCCTGACGTCATCCAGTGCTGGACATTCAAAAAGGTGGTGGTCAACAATTTTATAGAGATGTGTGCACAGCCGGCACTCTGGAGTGTGTTGTGGTTGTATTCTGTTCAGGTGATTAAGCGAAGTCGGAAAATGATGTTCTGGTCTTTCCTTCACAGGAAATTGATGTCTTTAGGGTTTGGCCTGGTCATATATTTATATAGTTTACCTGTCTGCCTTGTCATTGCTATGTGTGTTTGAATGGCCAGGAATCCACTGCATAACAATGCTGACTTCATAAGATGTAAGCAGCTGGTTGGCATAGTGATATATTTCAAGTAGCTCAGGCTTACATTATCCATCACACTCTAGTGCCTGAAGAACTGACATAGAGTCTGTAAAAATCAATCACAATGTTTTGGACTTTTGATGGAAATGCATCACATATAGTCTGCAGGGGATATAGGGAAACCTCTAGTACTGTTATTTCAGCTTCATAGTTGGAACATATCTCACCACAGGCATCAAACAACTCATCAAATGTTTTTTTTCCCTTGATATTCTATATAGACACCATAATTATATTATTAGTATTTATATTAGTACTATTATTAGTACAACTACTATTACTATCATTATTAGTATTAACATTACTATTATTATTACTACTATTACTATTATAATTATAATTATTTTAATTGAAATATGGACACTTAATAAATCAATAGCAAACAGTAAAGAATGGTTGCCTTCGAAATGAAATAATACAGCAGGGTTTTGAGAATACCACGTACAGCAAAAACGACGAATCAAGAAGTGCTAAGAACAGTAAAAGTCAAAGACCATAAACAAGGCCATAAAGGAAAGCTATGGTTTTTGGCCATATAGAGAGATAACATAACATGGAAAAATTAATAATCGAAGGTGTGGCTGCTGGTAATAGGGGTAAGGACTTCCCAAAATGACGATGGATAAGAGACGACTAAGATACTATAAGCATATCCTGGGCTGCAGTAAGTCAACTCTCCCATAATCTATCGATCTCAGAATATTGATTTAATAAAAATAATGCTACGTTCTGGAGAGAATTTTTACCTGAAGATTATTTTTGACAAGAAATTTCTTGTTTGATTGTATCAATCTATAGAAACTACGAACGATATATGTTGTGTATCCTTATGTGGAATGTAGCGGCTTCTCCGGGAGAGTATTTCATACCCAGAAGATTCTAACTCTCCAAGATGCGGGACTCTTTGAGAAAAAGCCTCAGAGGAATTAAAAATTATAAATGTATTGATGTTTTGTAGGGATTCCGCAAGAAAAATGTATATATAAGCATACCATCTACTTTGCGGTTTGTTACTGAATTGGTTCTTCTCTAATATTTCACTAGTTAGACAGACTCTTCACATGATGAAGATATATCTCTAAGGAATACTTGTAAAATGTCAATTAATTATAGCATTAGTGCATCTGATTTTCACTGTTTGAGAATCCCTGATTTTTTAAAAATTGTATCTTACTCAAGTATACAACATAACAACTTCTCAGTTTCCATCCTAGACGTTACCACAATTACTTTTCTTAAACTGATACGGAAACACGTCTTCTCATCTTTCACCTTTTCAACATCCATCGTATATTCTTACTTAAAACATATTTATCTTTCCACCTATCTTATTAAATCGTCATCTTGGCATAGTATCAATTTTCCACCTTTCAACACTCGTAACCTCGTGTATATGTAACTTACATTATGTTACATATTTCAGTTTTGACAGTTTCGACTGCTCTCGCGATCATATTCCTAACCTGTTTAGTCTCACCCCGCGCCTGTTAGTCTATGAATATTGCACAGACCTTGCAGTTTCTCGTATAGAAAAGTAAACGTTTGATGAAATTCGATTCCTATGTTCTATGAGTATACATAAAAGTATGCCATGGTACAGCACACTGGTAAATGACTGACATACGATCACTGTGAATCAGTGTTTTATTCATCATTATCAAGTGCAGTATGTTCATCAATGTTAGTAACGTACCCCATCACCCCCCCCCCTGGAAGTTGTCTTAATGCTGTACTCTACTAGACCGTATTTTGTTCATCATTTCCATCCATGTTTGTCAAATTACATCTCTCTTGTGTACATCTCGTTCGCTGTCTTTCAACTTTTTCCTGAAGTAAGATAAGGTCATCAACAGTGTCCTGTCTTCTTATGTCCACATTAGTTTATTTGATTGCATTTTATTTATTTATTATAACAGTATTATGTTTTGGATTTAGTGTTGTTAGAGCCTACACGTATGTTGTAATCTGTCTACGATGTTCTTCCTATACTTATTCTGTATATTCACATTTCAATTGCATCGATTGTCTTCCACCTCATTGTCCATGTTACTGAACCTTACAGTCATGTTAACGAACTTTTAATAAAAAGGGAAGAAAGAACTAAAGTTTACCACCCATTACAGCCGCATTGGAGGGGGGTTTTTCATTGATCAATTGCATTCTTCTGGAAAGTGTGGTCAGCCTCTCGCCCACAGCATTTACTTTTCCTGGATACCTGATACCCATTTCCTTAAGCTGTGCTGACCTAGGAGTCGTTAATTAGTTTAAAAAAATGTTTTAGCAGTTAAACTGAAACATGTAAACACTATCAATATGTGACAGGTAAAGCCTTGTTCTCGACTTGAACTTCAATGGAAAAAAAATCATTCATATATTATATATATATATATATATATCACAATTTGCAAGGTTTGCATTACATAAGATATGTTATACTCAAGTGACTCTCGTAAAGTCTGACAGGCGCCATGTCGTCTGTGCGGTGAGTGGCTCACTTTCATTGGTTTATCTACACGGACAACATACCAAAGATCAAGTACATTATATAAACGAATCCAGTTCTTTTCAAATGTGTCAACAGCTGCGTCGCAATAAAAATGAACTTTGTTTTTGGCGCCATATTTAGTGGCTTTTGTTCTTATTTTTAAATAAGAGCAAGGTTTGGCATAATATCCTACCACCAATTTCTCCACAACCAGTTTCACTACCACCAACGACGCGACAGCTCGGGATTTGTTTCACTATATTTGTGATTTTTTAGGTTGTCATCTGGAATATTGGAGGTATATTTGGTCGCCGTCTGAGATGTTGGTGGTATTTTAGTCGTTATATGGAATGTTATTGATATTTTAGTCGTCGTCTGGAATGATGGTGGTATTTTAGTCGTTATATGGAATGTTAGTTAGTGGTATTTTAGTCGTATCTGGAATGTTGGTGGTATTTTAGTCATTATATGGAATGTTAGTGGTATTTTAGTCGTCGTCTGGGATGTTGTTGGAATTTTAGTCGTTATATGGAATGTTAGTGAGTGGTATTTTAGTCGTCGTCTGGGATGTTGGTTGGTGGTATTTTAGTCGTTATATGGAATGTTAGTTCGTGGTATTTTAGTCGTCGTCTGGGATGTTGGTGGTACTTCGTTATATGGAATGTTAGTTAGTGGTATTTTAGTCGTCGTCTGGAATGTTGGTGGTATTTTAGTCGTTATATGGAATGTTAGTGGTATTTTAGTCGACATCTGTAATGTTGGTGGTATTTTAGTCGTTATATGGAATGTTAGTGGTATTTTAGTCGTCGTCTGGGATGTTAGTGGTATTTTAGTCGTTATATGGAATGTTAGTTAGTGGAATTTTAGTCGTCGTCTGGGATATTGGTGGAATGTTAGTCTGGCATATTTGTGGTATTTTTGGTCGTCACCTGGGATGTTGGTGGTATTTTAGTCATCTGTGATGTCAGGTGTATGTTTTATCGTTGTCTGTGATGTTTGTGGTATTTTTCTTAACCATTTTTTTTAGGAAATCATAGGAATTTTGCCAAAAGACAATTGAACATTCACTTACACTTCACACCCCTTTCACTTCCCACCGTTACACTTTCCACCCGTGACGATTTTAAAACAAATAGACCACCAAGAGTCTCATCTAGAAGACCGAATGGCTCATGAAAATTGGGTGAATTACTTTTTTTAAAGGTATACTCGCTCCTTCATGAGAAGTCCTTTCTCCGCCGCTAGCTTTTCCACCGCCAGTTTCTCTACAGTCAGTTTCTCCACAATCAGTTTCTCCGCCGCCAGTTTCTCCACCGTTAATTTCTCCGTCGCCAGTTTCTCTACCTCTAGTTTCTCCACAATCAATTTCTCCCCTGTTAGTTTCTCCGCCGTCAGTTTCTCTACTTTAAGTTTCGCCACAATCAAGTCTCTCCGTCGCTAGTTTTCCACTTCCAGTTTCTCCACCATCAGTTCTCCACCGCCAGTTTTCCACCTCCAGTTTCTCCAACATCAGTTTTTCCACCTCCAGTTTCTCCACCATCAGTTTTTCCACCACCAGTTTCTGCTGCAATGCAAATATTTTCCTGCAACAAGAGAGGTAAATTGGACAGTATCGCAACCCCATTTTTCGAGATCAAAATTCGAGGTTCGATGCGCAAAGAAGGCAAGCTGTGCCGTTCACTTTACACTGACAGCGTATCAAGTATAGCTGTGCCTTTCATTTTATACCGACAGGGTGATTAGACTTATAAATGTTTTCTAATAACTCAAGAATCCTTGTTACATTACTTTCCAGTAACATAATTATCAGAATCGCATCCTGCAACATTTTATGTTCATAAGCTCAGATATAACCAATCTTGGAAAGTACATTACAGGCGCCGCCTCTGACAGCACTATCGTACAAATTCCTTCACACTCTAAACAATAATAACACCATCAATAGACCACGTCACTGTAAATGTATCACTTTATAGCCAGATTTCTTTTGTTCCTCCTCCACATCTTACCCATCATATTTACGTTCAGACAATCAGAAATATGGCGTCAGTTGTTTGAGCGAAAAAGTCTGAAGTCTGTCAGATTCTTTCATGTAGATTTCTGGTTTTGTTTGCTTATTTCATCTCCTTCGAGACAGGAAAACTATTTACCATCCTCAATCTGAAACTGTAACACATAAAGTGTAGGAAATACTTTACAGATTTCAAGATCACAAAAATGGCAAACTACAAGACTATCAAGACATACTCACAGCTCACTCACAGCTCATACTTTCTATTTACTTAAACTAAGATCGGGGTGTTGTCCATTATTTCTTTTCTGCTTATGATATTTTTATCATTGCTTTGATCTAAATGAGGTCTTAGGAAGCGAGACGTCGGTTATTTTCTTACAATGTAACAGAGAAAGAAGAGACAACTCTTATCTAAATATCTCTGTAACCGAGTCAAGACATTATCTTCTGATGTGTGTATCGTGTCGTAATGCAAACAACCCTTCTCATCTCTCACGTTCTTTCTTTCTCTCTCTCTCTCTCTCTCTCTCTCTCTCTCTCACTTTCTTCCTCTCTTTCTCTTTATTTCTTCTCTCTTTCTTCCCTCTCCCTTTCTTCCTCTCTCTCTCTTTCTTTCTTTTCTATCTTTCTTCCCTCTATTTCTCTTTCTGTATCTCTCTTTCTTCTTTTCTCTCCCTCCATCTGTTTCTGTCTTTCCCTATCTGTATTATCTTATGTGTGTTATCTAGGAAAGCTTGTAGATATGGAGTAGGGGGGAGTGTAAAGTTTAAACCAGACCCTCTTGAACACAGAGATGATATTTGGTAGTTCAATCAAGCAAAATAAGATAAACTATCCCCTCTCCTTCGCGTTCTTCCCTCTCCATCCCCCCGCCCGAATTGATCAACACTCTTCTTGTCGAAACGTTTTAGATGAAAACTGACACATGTCAGTGATAAGTACGAGTCTCCAAGACAATGCACGCCGTAGAGAGTTATGGCTACTTCAAGGCAATGCACACCGCTGATAGTTATGGCTACTTCGCAAGGCAATGCACACCGCTGATAGTTATGGCTACTTCTCAAGGCAATGAACGCCGTAGAGAGTTAAGGCTACTTCTGAAGGCAATGAACGCCGTAGAGAGTTAAGGCTACTTCTGAAGGCAATGAACGCCGTAGAGAGTTAAGGCTACTTCTGAAGGCAATGAACGCCGTAGAGAGTTAAGGCTACTTCTGAAGGCAATGAACGCCGTAGAGAGTTAAGGCTACTTCTGAAGGCAATGAACGCCGTAGAGATTAAGGCTACTTCTGAAGGCAATGAACGCCGTAGAGAGCTAATGCTACTTCTCAAGGCAATGCTCACCGCTGATAGTTATGGCTACTTCCCACGGCAATGCACGCCGCTGATAGTTATGGCTACTTCTCAAGGCAATGCTCACCGCTGATAGTTATGGCTACTTCTCAGGGCAATACACGCCGCAGACAGTTAGGGCTCTCTGTATATGAAATAATGTTCTGGAGAAAATCTCCCCTTTCCACAAAAGGATTCATGAGCTATATTGTTCATAATTCCTGGTGGTGGAAGCGAACAAACAGGAACCCCCTACCCCAGATAATATGTGCTGCCTGAGTCTAGTATTCCAATTTCATAGATTAAACACTTGAGCGACATATCTATTTCGTGGCCATGGTTTACATTCGGTTCTGTTGTTGACGTTATCCCTAGAATGTCACATCTCTCAACAAAATGAAAGTATATCAACATGGATATCATTGCATATTCCCTTATTCAAGCCGTGCGTCTCGTCAAGTTTATCTCAAACTGAGTGATTTGAACGTTCGCCTCCCTAACCCACTCAGGCTGTCGTCAAAAGAAATTGTTTTTGGAATATCATCATCATGTGTAATGAGGGATGACATAAGCGGTCAGGGAACTTTACAAATGTGTTTCAGATGCCGAATGTGTTTGGATGTTTAGATTTCTTCTTGCAGTTACACTATACTGATTATCTGTCGTTCATTCCATTTACTCTCTTTTTCTCTTCTCTTTTATTCCCTTCTATCTTTCTCTTTTTTAAATAGGCCTATGTCACATCCACGTTAGCTTCTTCGCTACTCCTCTTTTCACTTCCCTCTCTCTCTCTCTCTCTCTCTCTCTCTCTCTCTTTCGCTTGACCTCTCACTTCACTCTACTTCACTTTCTAGCCCACTCCATTTTGTTTACTTCTCACTTATTTTTAATTCTCTTTCGATTCCCCATCATTCTCTCTATTCTTATTCTTTCACTTTTCTCTTTCTATTTCTTTACTTCTCTCTCCATCTCTCTTCCGCTCCTCTTCTTCTCTTCCCCTCTCTCGTTTCCTCTCTCCCTTTATGCTACCCCTTTCACTTCACCTCCCCTTTACCTCTACCCCCTCTCACTTCCCATCCCTCTTACTCTCTCCGCATTCTCTATTCTTCACCATCTTTCTCTTCCCCTTTCTTCTCGTCTTCATTTCCCTGTGACTCTCTCTGTGCCTTTATCTCCCCACTCAGTCATCTCTCTCTCTCTATTTCTCTTTTCCTCACTTTTCTCTCGCAGCCTTTGATTTTTTCGACGTCCTTCTCCCCCAAAAACCAACAAACAGTAATTATCTTTCTGATGTTGATAACGAGGTTCCTCTGTGTACAGATATCTTTCAGCACTTTCAACATTAGGGTTTTTTTTCAGTAGTGTCAACGACCAGGCAAGCGTGTTATGCAACTTCGTAAGACAAGAGACTTCAAACTTTAGTCAAGACATTTCAACAAAATTTATATTACTTATTTTCTCTGAACTGAAAGTGACAATATATGTTTTTTTATAACAATTAAAAAGAATACTAATAACAAAACTCCTAATTCTATTTCAAATGGCAACAAGCAGTAAAGATAATGATGATTAAGGTATTAATCATGATAACGATGATGAATTAATCAATAAATGCCCCACTTTTTCCGTCATCGCGTAATAATATAAACTAGAGGTTCTCAAACAGTCATATTGATAGGACTGTACTAAAGAGAAGAATGTAAGAGTCTCAATGTAAAGTCAGATCTACACACATGTCACACAACAATAGAAGATCCACATTGTACGACAACATTTATAAGTTTGATAAAGAATTAATTATTATAATTTTATCTCCGTGGCCATGTTTTAGACTCACCTGCATTGCCTGTGCGCCGATGAATCATTCATTTCATGTGATTGTACAGGATTGACTCAAGAGTACAGGTCAACGGAATACGTTGTGTCATGGTTTACAGCTTAGCTACGATGTCAGTGTTTATGTTGGGTTCATTCCTCAGATGAAGCGGAAATGTTTTTCAGATCGCAACGGCTCCTAGGTCTACTCAGCCTTAAATGGTTACCGGATTAATCCTGGATGTAAAGACTGCGAGGGAGAGGAGATGGCTACCGCCGTCATTTGCAGAACTTCTGAAATGTGAGATCGCTAACATCTCACACCCCTACAGCATTAATAAATGTCATGGGTTGCTTTACTTTTTTTTACATAAAGTCAAGTCATAAATGGCCAACCTTGTTGGCTCATGTGACTACATTCAGTATTGCTAGTCTTAGATAAAACCAAACGTGTATATCATTTAAAAAAATAAATTTGTCGCTAACTAACTACTATAACTCATCAGCTTGTTTACCGAAAAGTTGGGGTTTTTTATTTTAAAAAATCACATCTATGGATATTGGCTTTTCTCAGAAATCTGGGATTTTTTGGTCACATCTTGTTTTCATGAGAATGTCCGTATTAATTTCATTTAATTCTTGGTAATTGTTCCACAAACATAGCGAAGAGTACGTATCAACTAAATAGAGTCTGGGTTAGTTACTGACGCAATAAAGAGTTTTTTAAGACTCCATCTACTGAATTAATAGTACGCAGTCCGGAGAACGGAATACGTTGTGTCATGGTTTACAGCGTAGCTGCGATGTCAGTGTTTATCTCTGACACACTCGACTTCAGCATGAATTCTAAGTCACATTGGACATCTGTACAGTCAACTCCCCTCCCAATAAAATCCACATCAGCCCCCGGCTGCGACGAGCATAGCAGGTATCAGTGCGGCTTTTCTATGCTCCCCTTGCAACGGCAACTGGAGTAACACTTTTCTAATACCGATAATGTATCAGCTGTTGTTCTCTATGAATATTCAACATCTCTCATTTGATTATGTTTTGTTCACGGATTTCATTCATCTTAAATATATTTGTTTGTTTTGTTGGTCAGCCATATGCAGGATTTTACAACTCTTCTGTAAGAGGTTTTCATGTATTCACATAAAAACATTTAGATGTTACTATAAACAGGGATGATTTGTCGGCTCACTGACACAGCTGACCTAGTCAATTAGTCCTCAGATCATCATCATGGCACTCCGGACCACGTCCATAACTGCGTCCGATCTCATATTCAGTATTTCCTTCAGCATGTGGTAACTGACTAACCGGCATATACAGTTGGAAGCTGAATCTGTTTACCGGAGATAACTAGTTATATGTTTTACTTTCAATATAATACAGCTGTATACATGTACACATCAGCAGACGAACACTGTATTCATTCTAAATGAGTTATTCTGTTCCCTGGGCGCCTTGTATATTTTAGCAAAATTATTTCTTCTTTGTACTCAAAATACGTTACCACTGTTTTTGGTTGATGTTTTTATGTCTGTATTTGATTGAGTAACATTTTTGTCATATCCTTTCAGGAAAGTTATAACAGACATCATGGCTCTGGTTCGATGTTGGTTACTGTAACAGACATCATGGCTCTGGTTCGATGTTGGTTACTGTAACAGACATCATGGCTCTGATTCTATGTTGGTTACTGTAACAGACATCATGGCTCTGGTTCGATGTTGGTTACTGTAACAGACATCATGGCTCTGGTTCGATGTTGGTTACCGTAACAGACATCATGGCTCTGATTCTATGTTGGTTACTGTAACAGACATCATGGCTCTGGTTCGATGTTGGTTACTGTAACAGACATCATGGCTCTGGTTCGATGTTGGTTACTGTAACAGACATCATGGCTCTGGTTCGATGTTGGTTACTGTAACAGACATCATGGCTCTGGTTCGATGTTGGTTACTGTAACAGACATCATGGCTCTGGTTCGATGTTGGTTACAGTAACAGACATCATGGCTCTGGTTCGATGTTGGTTACTGTAACAGACATCATGGCTCTGGTTCGATGTTGGTTACTGTAACAGACATCATGGCTCTGGTTCATCATAGCTCTGGTTCTATGTTGGTTACTGTAACAGACATCATGGCTCTGGTTCATCATAGCTCTGGTTCTATGTTGGTTACTGTAACAGACATCATGGCTCTGGTTCTATGTTGGTTACTGTAACATACATCATAGCTCTGGTTCTATGTTGGTTACTGTAACAGACATCATGGCTCTGGTTCGATGTTAGTTACTGTAACAGACATCATGGCTCTGGTTCGATGTTGGTTACTGTAACAGACATCATGGCTCTGGTTCTATGTTGGTTACTGTAACAGACATCATGGCTCTGGTTCGAGGTTGGTTATTGTAACAGACATCATGGCTCTGGTTCGATGCTGGTTATTGTAACAGACATCATGGCTTTGATTTTATCACCTTTTCATTAGCCATTCTATGTCTTAGTACTAGTACAGCTCACTTCAAGTATTTTTCTTCATGTTTTACGTGTTTTATTTAATCCAAAAAAGGAGCCAGAGTTGAAATCTTCACTTCTGCTTATTCATATCTGTGGTCCTGGTACTATATGCCGTATACCATAAAGTAGTAGCTTGAAAACGGTTGTTAAAAAGGAGGAATAGGATCAGATTCAGTGTTTCAAATGTGCATATTAAAACAGGAAACTTATCTTGTATAGATCATTGCTGTTAGATTAAAGTTAATTTGTATGCTCTCGTTTATACGTTCAGTGGCATGCCCGGTGTAGCCTGAACGGCGCTACTTTCATTGCGCTCGAACCATAGACTGAAAATTATAACCGTGACTATCAACGGACATTATATATATTTATATATGTATATACAAGGAGGAAGCACGCGCTACAAGTAGAGGTTTCCTATCCTGTTTGAACCACTTCTCACTAACATAGCTAGAAAACAAGTACTTCTCCATGATAGTTCTGCGTGGTGATCTTATGATGTGTCATTTCAGGTTTTATATCAGGCATATAAGACAGTGTCTGTACTTTTCATAGGCTGACTATAGAAAGTATACGGAAAGAAACCAATGATATGTCGCATCAACAAACATGAGTGACTATTCGTAAAATCAGCGCTCAAGACTATCAGAAGAAGGACTTGGTAAATACCGCACGTAATTTCCCAGTTTTGTGTGTGTTAACAACCGACCTCTTATTTCCATTCGTGCTTCGTCCGTGTGTATATCTAGATACCCATGGAATATCTCACTAAATAATTAACTCTATTACACGGTGTTGTCATTTTATTTTTTACATCACACCAATTCGACTCAAAAATCTTCGTCATGTTTTGTGTTGACAATGTTTTTCCATGAATTCCCGATAATTTCCAGATGATACATGATTTGTATGATATTCTGAATGTATTTAAGTTATCAAACGCAATTTCTTTCTCCCCCTCCCTCCACTCCCCCCATAAAAATGTGTAAATAAAAAAATTTTGAGCATTTTTTACAAGGTACATTTTCTTATTTAACTTCACTTAGTTTTATAAAATGAAATATTCAATATTGATACTATTTTAGTTTATGTCTGCATTTAATCTTTGTTAAAACATACTCATTTCCCTCCAAAAATATTATAGAGAAAAGGGTACCACGCCCATAGAAAAAATAATATACAACCTTTCATATTTTATTACATATTTTGCATACCTGAAGTTATTACACTTGAAATAACCAGCAATCATATTTTTTATCATGGGCAACCTTGCTACTAACTGAGAATCGGAAGATGTGCACATGAATTTGCTGGACTTTCTGCTGTTGAACGATAACGAGGTAATGACTTATAACGCGTATTAATACAACATGTGAAGGAGCTTCTACCACAATAGTAGAGGAATCGTTGCCTCGGAACCCCTGCATAATCGTGATCGTTGTAAATGTGAAGTTAAGAAATTTATAACGGATTGTAGATGTTGTGTGGTGCTCTCAGCGTGTCGTTTCGTTGAGAGGTGTGGGGGTACCTATGGGGTAAACCGAGTGTCAATGAAGTCAATCCTCTTCTCTTCTTCAACCTTTTCTTCAGATGAATGTGGAGTCAATGAGTGTGTAATTATGATTGTGGATGAAATGCTCAGATGTTTGTGGCTCAGAGTAATTGCTGAGATGTCACATGATTGTAAGTTATTCCATCCTGTTTAGTCGTCACATGATTGTAAGTTATTCCATCCTGTTTGATCAAAATTAATGCGCTCACTCAGAAGAGCGCGTGCGCGTGTGTGCATGTGTGCATGTGCGTGTGGAGCATTTTATTTGCTGGGTTATCAAAATCTAAGGCACATTTGCTTTAAGAAAGTTAGACTGACATGCCGGTGTTGCGGGATCGTTGGTTAATTTAGTCGAGTAAATATCTCCGTAGTCAGAGATGATTGTGATAACGGTTCCAGTGATAATCTGAGTCCGGCGTTTATCTCGAGTGTTTATTTCCTTTCCAGTGTCATGTTCATTCATCCGTTCGTGATTTCCCGTTCTACGTGTGCCATTGTTCATTCCTTGATCGATCCTTACGTGGGTATCTGTATTTATTTGTGAGTGTCCATAGATAGATATAAGATATGATGTCTCATTGGAAATAATCCTTTAAAATTGACGCAATTGTTATCTAACGTGATTGTCATTGGTCGTTGTGACGACATCCGTTGAAAATCATAGGAATAGTCGAATGCGTCACTTTAGAAGGATGATTTTCATTGAGCCAACAGGTTTTATATAGACCATATAGTGATGGTCACGGCATGTGTGTGTTTACGATAGGCGCTGATTTTCAGCCCACAAGGCCCGAAGCTGCTTCAGTTTTGAGATGATTTAATACAAAATGTATGAACCACATCGCAGGTATGTTTGTAGCGAGTCAATAAATCATTTCGGATACGGACCATCAACTCTTATATCCTGAGAGTAAATTGTGTGCGTTTAAAAAAACATGTGTCCGTTGGAATTCGTAGCCTAGCTGATAGTGAGCTTGCCTACTACACCAGGTTACAGCGAGCCAGGTTCGAACCCATGTCCGGAGGAAAGAATCATGTCTATCTCATGACACGGTCGCTTCTCCAGTCGACCCAGCTGTAAATGGGTACCTGACACTTAGAAGAGGTAAAGACAGCAAGGAAGGGGACTGGCATTACCACCTAATTGTTGCTGCGATTTAGTATATGATTAGTTATCTTCATCCCCAACGGCAGGTTGCTGCCATGGGACCTACCTTTACCTTTATTGGAACTACACATGAATGGTGATTAAGTGGCTCAGAGTTGGATCTCCAGATGCATTGTAACTTCTTATTTTTAACAACAGGCGAGGTCAAGGTTGACCCATACTTTAACAGTGGTACCTCAGCACAGCTTCGAAAGTAAAGGTTACTACGTAATGTTGACCACATTACCTGTATTATGTCGATGATCAAAGAAAAATATAAGCCTTAAACGTATTTTACGTACGACCCAACTATACAAAAATGGTATAGGCATCCGTAACATAGGTCATTGTATGTAAGGTGACCACCCCACTCCCACCCCCCTTTAACATACTAAATTACTAACTAATATTGAGGGGGGAAAGCTAACTCAAAACAACAGTCTCCATCTCGTCACTGACACATTTCTTTCCTTTCCACCCTCACCCTCCACCTATCTATATGCAAAATATATTGCGGGCGTCCATGGAAAAAGAACCGTACTGAACGAAAAAGAACAGTCCAGCACAGCTAAGATCAACCGCAAATCTAACCTCCATTGTCGCCTCAGGCGAACAAGCATCACAGGTGGCAATGAGACATTTGTCCCACTTACTTGTCCTGGCAACACATCAGTTATACTTAAGAAAGCTAGCAACAGGCTTGGATTACAGCACTGTAGGCAGGAAGCTGTGAGGTCCATGATAACAGCCGTCAGTCAGCACAACACGAGCAACATAAAAGTGTTCTACCAAAATTATCTGTTTCTCTGATTGATGTACCCACATCCTTTACCTCCAGTTTCACCGCGGGTACTCCGGGTTTCTGCATATCAAATGTACACCTAAATCAAACAAAACATTAATCTACATGATTTCTATAGCTGTATACGTTAGATGTTGTTACCAGTTTACGTGTTCAGCAACAGGGGGGCAGTCTACCATCTAGTCCGAGAACTAGATAGTTGGATCGTTTGTTACAACGTCTTGAGAACCCATCTCTCAAGCATGACGTCATAGTCTCGTGTGGTGCTCAATGATAAGTTCCGGCATCTGTTTTCTATAACATCCCACGTAATCTTCAGAAAACGCATGAGAAATGTAATGTCATCTCCGCTTAAAACATTTCCAGTTGTAACATCAGTTGTTCCCATGCAAGTTTAAAAGCTGGAATTTGACGGGTAACTTAATTATAAAAAATTCAGGTTAACTATTCGCAGACCACACCAATTTCAGAAGTTGTGTCAAGGATCCCCCGTGTGTTGCCGGGGCCCGAAAGGGGAGCAAAAAATAGCAACACTGTTTACCTTCCACGCATGTCGTAAAAGGCGACTAAGGAGGTTATGGGATGGAGTTGGCTGTCCCATCCCATATAGGGTCAGTGTGACCTAAAGTCATGCTGAAGTCGGATTTGTCGTGATGCCGAAAGGCGCAGATATCGCAGCAATGCTGTTAACCATGACACAACGCATTCCGTTCTCCGGACTACATCCTGCTAATCTGCAGGAGTTTGAGAACGAACGCAGAAGAAGAAGAATCGTCAAGGATCCAGCGAAAGAAAACGGAACAAATGTAATATTCATTTCCGTTTTAGCAGTATGTCAAGAATGGAAAACGTGAAAATTTAATCGCATCGTTACCAACTGGAAAACAAAATTCAATTGACACCATGATCAAATAAAACAGCACAATTCAATAGTAACATTATTAGGAAGCTATGAAGAGGTGTAAATACCAGAAAGTTTCAAACAAGACTTCACTGTTTTCCGACTAACTGGTGACTGACTGCTTCTTCTTTTCAAACAAATTGCGTAACAAGAAATATCTGATTACGACTACGTAGTCGTAACCATCGATAACAGTTACCATGTTGTTCCGACAGGCCGACGTTGTGCTTGAACTAGTGGGTGAGCGGGGGTGGGCGGAACAACAAAGAAACCTGTCGCAAGGGCCAAAGTTGTGCCCTGATGTCGGCCTCTGTTTCGGCGGCATTGGACTCGAGATACCATCGAGTCGAATGGCTGCTGGAACAGAGGGCGGAGCACTTATGGGAATGCACCACGTGCTGTGAGGACAGTTTTCTAATCAAGAATCAAGAGAATCGAGAAATTTCTGATTAAAAGTGAATAACCACTGACAGAAAACTGCTCAGCTGAATATAAGAAATGAAAACTGGAAAATAGAAAAGTATCAATGTTAAGAAACGAAAACTGGAATATTGAATAGTATTAAAGTTAATGAAGTAAAACTGGAAAATTGAATAGTATCAATGTTAAGGAATCAAAACTAGAAAAACTGAATACCGGCAATGAATACTTTAAAATTGAATACGAATGCTGAGAAATAAAAATATGGAAACTGAATAGTATCCTGAATGAAACTGAATGTTAAGTAATATAAACTGTAAAAATTAAATATTTTGAATGAAAACTGGAAAACTAGATAGTTTAACTGGAAAACTAGATAGTTTCAATGTTACGAAAAAAAAATTGGAATACTAAACTGACCAGAACATTAATCGTCCTACGAGCAGTAGCTCAACCAACTTACTGTGTAATTACATTCTGATTAAGCTAATAGAGATCTGTGAGAACAAGCTAATCTTGTCACAGGTGGCGTAGTGAAAACTAATATATCGTGCTTAAACAGCACAAACAGCTGAGAGTTATATAAATTGCAACATAAAATTGGGAATTTACTTTTTATAACGAAGCTTCAAGATGAGCAACGCCAAGCATGTTTTTGTTTGATGTAACGCTCAGTGACAATCATGTTTTTGTTTGATGTAACGCTCAGTGACAAGCATGTTTTTGTTTGATGTAACGCTCAGTGACAATCATGTTTTTGTTTGATGTAACGCTCAGTGAGAAGCATGTTTTTGTTTGATGTAACGCTCAGTGAAAATCATGTTTTTGTTTGATGTAACGCTCAGTGACAATCATGTTTTTGTTTGATGTAACGCTCAGTGACAATCATGTTTTTGTTTGATGTAACGCTCAGTGACAATCATGTTTTTGTTTGATGTAACGCTCAGTGACAATCATGTTTTTGTTTGATGTAATTCTTAGCGACAAGCATGTCTTTGTTTGATAAAGCATGTTACAGGAAATCGAGTGTTATTCCTGAGCTTCACAAAAACGAATATGTTTTTCATGTGCGTCAAATGACTTTCTACACACACGAACATGCCTTGGGATATTTCTCATCATCATTAAGTGCCGTCTCCCCAACGAAGCTTGGATGCAACATACCTCCAACATCCCCTGTCTCTTGGTATGGTGGTGCACTCTGCTAGATAGTTACCTGTCCTCCTTGTGATGTTACTCTCCCACTTGTATCTCTGCCTACCTCTTGTTCGCTTCCCTTTGACTTTACCCTCAAGTAAGGTCTTCAATAAGGTGTCATGTCTTTTAATGTGTTCAAAATATTTTAGTTGCCTGATTTTTCTTTCTCTTAGTAATTATTTCTTCATATTAAGTGTTTTTAGACACTGTGTTGCGCCGAAGACGGATGTGTCGGGCCATTGCCGCAAATAAAACGGCGACACAACGAATTTCCATTCTCTGGACTTCATCCTGCTGGAAATCTAATAGGACCATGGTCCTGATACAAGAGAGGTTCAGTAGGAGTTTGAGAATGAATGCTGAAGAAGAAGACACTATGTTTATTTTCCTCTCTTTCCATGATGTTCTCCCTATTCTTCTATATACCCAAACTCAAATGCATAAACTCTGTCTTCTGTTTATTTAGTGTCCATGTTTCTGAGCCATACATTAATATAGAATAGATGTAGCGTAGGATATTTCTACTGCTTCATAATTTTAAATAAGTACATTACCGATTCTTTTTCGTGTTCGCTAAACCTGCTGTTGCTGGTTGCCGACGCCTGTATGTTACCGGACTATGAAATGGAATAGCAAATACTAGCAATACTATGACATGGCAATACATGTAGTAAGAGGCGACTGAAAAGTTTTGGGGATGAGGTTATATATCATATCCCATATAAAGTTAAAGTGATCCAGAAACCATGGTGAAGTTTAATGTGTTTGGTCGAAAACGCCTAATACCACAGTCAAACTGTAAACCATACCACGTCCCGCGTGTCAACGTTTCGCTGGCAGAGTCGTCTGTCGAGTTCTATATCTTAAGTGTTCTATGGGGTTCATGTCTGATGACACGGCTGACCACAGAATTGTCTGGACGTTGTTGCCAGCAAGGAACTAGGTAGTGAGTTGTGCCACATAAGGTCGAGCATTATCCCGCTGAAAAATTTACTCTCGTGCAGCCGAAATTCGAAGGATTGAAGAGGCATTCATGCGTTCATCATTTTGAACCTGGTTACTTCTTCCCATGAAGTGTATAACCCCCCCCCCCCCCGCATCAATACACCTCCACCACCATGTGGATCAGTCTCATCAACGCTGTTCTGGGCGTAACACTCACGAACTCTGCGGTAAACTCTTCTCTGTTTATCGTGTCGCTGAAGCATTAAAAATTAGTCATCCCAAACTGAACCAGTCTCCATTCATTTCCGAGCGTTCATTGACGATGCTGGTTCGTCCACTGCAGTCGGTTCTGGCGATGTCGGTCCGTAAGACTCTGTAGGGTATTCTAGCCCAGAGACCAGCGTCGTACAGTCGGTTCCTGACCGTTTGATCTGAAATTCGACGAGCTGTTGGCATTCAGTAGACTGTGGAGGAAGCAGATACAAATCGGTTCCTGAGGTGAAACAGCCGTATGATGTGGTTTTCTGCAGAATTTGTGACTGAGTCTTCCACTGCGTGGCCACTCTTGTCACTGAGCCAGCCTGTTGAAATTGCCTCCAATTACGACTAATGGTGCTTTCAACCACACTAACTACACTTTGTGATTCCAGTCTGTAAGCGTCCACTGATGATGTATCGTTGTTTTGTAGTAAGATGGACCATACTTGCGCATTGAATTTGTATTTCAACTAAATGTATTCTATGAACGTAAATCCTTTAAAAGCATTTAATAATATGTTCAGAGAGATTTGTGTTCAGCACGTTTCACGGGATTCTCATGAACCTGTCACGAGTTATTGCCAAAAATGTTGTGACCTTGACCTCGTTCATGACCTCACGAATCATGGGGTGAGTACAATTCAGGTAACCACGAGAAGTTAATGACCAGATGGATACAGTCGATATGTTAAATGATGTCCAATCATCGAATATCTTTTATAAAAGTAACTCACAAAAGTTGGGTTGTTTTTTTTGGAACAGTATATATTGTTTACTATAGTAAAGTCACGAGAGACTCGTGTCTCATAACTTAAAATTAACCTCGCAGGTACTACAGAGTTTGTGTATTGCTGTTGAGATCCTTATATGTAGAAAAGATATCAAAGAACGAATATAGACATAAATGCAGTGAAGAAACATGCTCAGGCACTGCTAAGGAAACTGTCCATACGGCAAACAGTTGCACGATGTTGTCTGTGCTATATTCTTCTGGTTGAAAATATTGACGTCTGAATCCGGAAATGAAAACCAGAGTTCGCTCTCCAGACAATCAATTATGATAAGAGAGGAATTCAGAACAGAAACCGAACAGCTGCTCTCTTAGAAAAAATAAATATGTTTCTTCCGTTCATTCCACAGTGAGTGTGACCTATTCCGCTATTGTACATTATCTGGCGTCTGGATAACTGTAAGAATCGATAACTCATGCCGGGAGCACAGCATGGTACATATGATAAAGAGGAAGGGAATGGTAAACAGATGCAAGTCTTTTGATAAAGAACGAAAGATATCGCACATTTTGCTATTTTGTGACATTTTATTTCTGCCTCTCTAGAAACTGAATCAGCTTCTTAAAGTTGTACATTCGGATTCATTTTCACTGAATCAGCTTCATTTCAGTTGCTCGTTCGGATACATTTTCACTGAATCCGCTTCATTTCAGTTGCCCGTTCAGATTCATTATCACTGAATAAGCTTCATTTCAGTTACCGTTCGGATTCATTTTCACTGAATAAGCTTCATTTCAGTTGCTCATTTGGATTCCTTTTCACTGAATCAGCTTCATTTCAGTTGCTCATTCGGATTCATTTTCACTGAATCAGCTTCATTTCAGTTGCTCATTCGGGAAGTTAATTCCCCCCCCCCCAAATATCTACGGCCATGTTCGGATTATATAGTTGACTTAATAAGAATAGCTATGACAAACGTTCTGTGAGGCCCTTGTAATGTTAGCCCTTTTGTTTATTTACACAACACAAATGGAAGGAACATTGCGAAAAGAAAACGTTTCTTTGTTTAGTGTTATTGATTATTGATTCTTGGTGATGAACTAACATCTTGACATTGGGGTTAGGAGGAGCGCGGTAGCCTGGTTGATTGTGAGCTTGTTTACTATCACCTGGCTATAGCGTGCCAGGTTCGAAAACACGTCCGGGTAAAAGACCTGGTTCGTAATTTCACGACTGTTCCACCAGTCGACTCAGCTGTGAATGGGTACCAGTCGCATGCGGTTGCGTCTGTTGGTCTCATCAATGGCTCACTAGACAAACCAACTATGAAACAGAAAACCTTAGTAGATGACATGCTTCATATTGAGGTTATCTTCTTATAGAAGCTTCATGGCACGTCATCTATACAATCCCGTAGTCGTAACCTTCGATAACAGTTACCATGTTGTTTCGACAGGCCGACGTTGTGCTTGAACTAGTTATGGGCACAGCGTAGGTGGGCAGAACAAAGAAACCTGTCGCAGGGGCCAGAGCTGTGCCCTGATATCTACGTTTGTGTCGGCAGCATTGGAATCGAAACACCATTGAGTCAAATGGCTGCTGGAACAGAGGGTGGAGCATTTATGGGAATGCCCCACGTGATGTGAGGCCAGTTTCTAATCAAGAACCAGCCGCATGGGTTCGGAAAGGTAAGCACAGCAAGGAAGGGAACTAGCCACTCCACCTAATAGTTGCTGCGGCTTAGTACATGAAGAGTTATCTTCATTCCCGACGGCAAGTTGTTGACATGGGATCTACCTTTAGAGCCATAGGCGCTATAACATCAACAGATTATAAAAGTAATGTATGCTCACTGTCCTGATTACTCGCTAGCTATACACATTGTTGATATTATTTTTATCAACAAAAATGGGAAAAAAAATAATCTGTCTTTTTTTAAATTTTATTTTTGCTTATCTTAATCAAAATTCGTCAAAGTAGACTTTGATCATTTTGCCATTTAGTGTTATGAAAAGACACAACAACTATTCTCCATTTTCTCCGACAGCGGTCATCCATGGTAGCACATTCAAAGATTGGATCAGTACCATCACGACATCTGTTTGTATGTCAAGTAGAACTCATCATTTTTCTAAGATAAGTATCTCACAATCACAGAACTTCATCGTCCCACTGATGCTGTTATGGTAAACAGACCATACACACATGTCCTCAGCTGATATCAGCATCATCTAGCTGCTTCATTTCTGTAGATTTAATTTTGATGCTTTGGTATAAAAATGAAATCAACTAAATCTCTGCTCTCACAGGTGCAGCAGATGCTGCTTATATGCCTATAAAGATTCCGATAGACGACGAATACCAGAGAAAATTGAAAAGTATTAAGTAAAAAAAAAATTAAATATTATTTGTACAAGTTATCATTTTCTCATTAAAGATTTCTTTAAACTTTTCACGCCAACACTTTTTGCTGAATTTTTCTCACTTTTGTAGTTTTCTAATAACTAGAAAAAATATGTTCTCTCACAATCCATTCAGTTCTCCAGACTACATCCTGTTCAAGTGCGGGATTTTGAGAATGAACGACGGAGAAGAATCACTATTTTACGGTTATACAATTCTTAGAAAAGTAACCTCCCATCTATGGGCTTGTTCAGAAGACCAACTATATTATGTCTTTCGTAGTCTTGGTCAGCCTCTTGCTCTTTTATGAGACAATTTCCTCTCCCTCTTTTCATGATT
Organism: Meghimatium bilineatum; assembly: GCA_034231615.1. Lineage (NCBI taxonomy): Eukaryota > Metazoa > Mollusca > Gastropoda > Stylommatophora > Philomycidae > Meghimatium > Meghimatium bilineatum. Next base: position 40,553,329 of record CM067316.1, on the reverse strand, counting down.
AATCTTTCTAAACACATTGTCTTTTATATTTCCAATATATGTTCATCATCATCAGGTGCCATTCCGACTGACATAAACGATCATGGCTCTCCACGGCTCTCTATCTCCAGTATTATGTATCAAGATCGTTTTTGTTTCCCTGCCGTGCCAGGTTGTTAAACTGATATTTTCTCACGTTGTCGCCTCTGTCTCTGTTGCCTTCAATTTTTTTCCTGTTGTGATTATGTTCTCTAACCCTTCCTACCTCATAAAGTGGCCAAAACATGAAGATTGTTTTTTCTTATATTATTTATTAGGCTTTCGCATTTGACTCTTTCAGTACCTCTACATTAGTTTTCCATGAAGTCTACGGTATTCTCAGCATTCTTCTGTAGAACCACATCATTTCCCACTTTCCTGTTTGTTTATTGTCCAAGACTCGCACCCATATGTTAGTATAGGGATTATATAGCACTGCAAAAGTTTCTCCCTCACCTCTAATAACAAGGTCATATTACACAAAATATTTTTCATTTTTCTGAATGTTATTTTTGCCTGCTCTATTCTGCTTCGTATTTTTGTTGAGCTTCTAATTTTTCTGAATGTTGTTTTTGCCTGCTCTATTCTGCTTTTTATTTTTGTTAAACTTCTTCCATCTGCTGTAATCGTCGTACCTAAATGTTGAATTGGTGGACCTGTTTTAATACTATATCATTCACTTTGTTCTTGCAAAATGTGCTATTTTAGTTCTTTGAAATAATCATTACTTCTGTTTTCTTGATATTTAGGAAGAAACCTTTCTTTTTACTTTCTTGACTACTACACTAATTAATTCTTGAAGATCTTCCTCACTTTTAGCAATCGGAACAGTGTCATCCGCATATCTCAAATTAATTATTTACAAATATATATAGGCTTTTGTTTTATTTTTTATTATGATATCGAGGAGCCAATCTTCTTGTGTCATTGGGACGTCTGCGCTAGATCATTTTTTTGTCCATAATACTCTTAAAACTTTTCTATAACATTATATTTCAAATTTCAATATTTTCGCTTCCATCGTGAACATCCACCTCATAAAAACATTATATCAAAACCAGTAAACAGCGGTGAGAGTAAATAGTGAAACATCTGACTGGTTCAACGTCAAAAAAGAAGTCAGACAAGGATGTGTCCTACCACCATATCTCTTCAACATTTATGTAGATAACATAATGAGGAATGTAAGAAACGACAAATAGAGCAATAACTTCGACCCACTCAACATCGGAGGTCACCGGATATCAGTAACAAGATATGCTGACAATACAACATTATTGGCACAAAGTCAAACAGGTCCCCAACACCTCATAAACTCCATTAAAAACAAAGTGAACATCAAAACGTATTTCTCAATAGAAACAAGACCAAGATTACGACAAGCGACAAAACCACTAGCAAGTTCTCAATCAGTATCAACAACAGCGGATTAGAAAGTCACCAGTTTTTAATACCGTGGTTCTCTTATGAACAGTAACGGCGATTGCTATAAAGAAGTTAGGAGGAGGTTGGTTATCTCATCAAAGAAGCTGACACAAATGAAAAACATATGGCTGAACTGCTGCAAAATAACAAAACTAACATGCCTAAGAGCTTGCATACTCTCAGTGACAATATATGGGTGTGAACCTGGACAATCACCAATAAAGGGAAAAGTAAAATAGCAGCATTTGAAACAAAATGTTACAAAAAAATCTTCAGAATACCATGTACCAAAAAGATTATCAATGTAGCCATCCTGGGAGAAATGAATGTAAAAGAAAACTGGCTAAACAGCATGATTCTTTCCAGAAAACTACACTATTTTGGCTATATCAAACACCATGACGGTTTAGAGAAGACCATATTGGAGGGGATGATGCAAGGTACATGAACAAGAGGCAGACCAAGAAGAAGATCAAAGATCACCTGACAAATACATCACAAGACATCAAAGATCACAAGACATCACAAGACATCAAAGATCACAAGACATCACAAGACATCAAAGATCACAAGACAGCACAAGACATCAAAGATCACAAGACATCAGAGATCACAAGGCATCACAAGACATCAAAGATCACAAGACATCACAAGACATCAAAGATCACAAGACATCACACGACATCAAAGATCACAAGACATCACATACAAGACATCAAAGATCGCAAGACATCACAAGACATCAAAGATCACAAGACATCACAAGACATCAAAGATCACAAGACATCACAAGACATCAAAGATCACAAGACATCACAAGACAAAGATCAAAAGACATCACAAGACATCAAAGATCACAAGACATCAAAGATCACAAGACATCAAAGATCACAAGACATCAAAGATCACAAGACATCAAAGATCACAAGACATCAAAGATCACCTGAACATGACAGTAACATAAGCAGGAAGACTGGCTCAAGATCTACAAATAAATTCAAGTAAGAAACATGAGGATAAATGAAATTCTTACAGCTGACGGGAATTGAACCAGGTCTGTTCTAGCAGCACCGAATCGCTTAAACACAAGTAAACAGGTTTTCCGTACTTGACCAACCACACCCCCTAGGGATGTAAAAGTACGGAAAACCTGTTTACTTGTGTTGCAAAGCGATTCGGTGCTGCTAGAACAGACCTGGTTCAAGAACTACATATGTTTCGAAAGGTTGTGATGACTACTACATTCTGTTCTAGATATGCTACCTGATGATGATTGTCAACATCATTGCACATGTCCTGGGTCCTGCACCCATATGTTGCAACTGGAAAAATATATTTTCTTAATAGTTGTTCCTTTGTTGTTTTTTTTCGTTTGACCCAAACCTTAGATTTTTCATCTGGTCCTAAATTTACAGAAATAGATTCTCCGCGGTTTATCTGTGATTATATATCTAGTTTACATAAATAGAAGACAAGAGAAACGTTATGCAGGCGCGTGAAAGTCTTCACCACTCGATGTAACACATGATAATAGTGTTGACAACTACAGCGACAGCTGGTTAGTGTACACAAGGTCAACGCACCTCTTGCGTGATCACGTTGCAAGAGAAGACAAAGAAACAATCCGCTAAAAGTGCACACGATGCGCACGTAGTCGCGCCAATAAAAATGTAACTACACATCCGAAACCAAACCTACTAGTGTGGGAACGGGGAAACCCGAGAACAAGATCTGTCAAGTTTTGTCTCTTTCTGCGGTCACCGGGTAAAATAAAGAATATAAACTGTTGCAAATAAGGAGAGTCATACTTGAATAGACTTGATATTTTGTTCTCTAGTGCAGTGGGTCTCAAATTGGTGATCTGTGAACTCGTGACGGTTCGCGAGCTATCTTGGTAACTCCGTCGGTACACTTCGAGTAAAGATTTGGCGGGGGGGGGGGGTGGTTCTTCTTTCGTTCCTCTTTTATCCTTTACCGGTGTCGAGGGAGATAATGTTCTTGTTCTCACTTTTCTGGCAGCTTCAGATAATGTTATTTGGTGTTCGTGTAATGTCTTTTTGATGTTGTCGATCCAGAGTACTCTAGGTCTACCCTTGGCTCTTCTTTCTGCTTCTCCTCTCTTCATATATGCTTTACAAACTAATGAACCACACGGCATTCTTTCAAGATGACCAAACTATTGTATCTGTTGGTTTTGTATGTATTGTAGGATTGATATGACACCCACTCTTTCTCTTATGACCTCGTTTCTAATTCTGTGTCTTCTGGTCACTCCTGTGGCTTTTCTCAGACATCTCATCTCTGTTGTAACCAGTTGTCTCTTATGTTTTGTTGTTAAGGACCATGTTTGACATTGGTAGCACAGGGTTGGAATGAAGATACTTTGGATACGATGTATATTGTTGTTGACATTGGTATCATTTTGTGTTGCAATAAAGGGGATAATTGACCCAGTATTTGATTCGCTTTGCTACAACGAATGTCTATTTCGGTGTCCATCTTTCCATCTGAAGAGAATGTTACGCCTAAGTATTTGAAGGTGTTGGCTTGTTTAATGACTTGATTTTCAATTGTTATGGAGGGGTTACTTAAAAAAAATGTAATTCCCTCTTTTTCGTGGACAATTCTTTATTCTCGTGAGATTTTGGTGACCTTTGTGGGGGTAATACCATTACTAGGAGGTAATGCTGGAGGTGGGGAGGAGTGGGGGGCTACCAGCCCCACCCCAGTTTCCCCTCCTTTATCTACGTTATTGTATCTGTAACTAGTTCGCAAGTCTGCATAACACTGTTGTAAATGTAAAACCTGTTAAAAATTAACAAAACATAAACCAAATCGGCATAGCGCACATACATTGCCTACTCGACAGCAACGTGTAAGCAACATTCAAAGAACATATCGCCTACTCGGCAGCCAAGTGTACGCAACATTTAGGGAACACCGTCTACTCGGTAGCCAAATGTAAGCAACATTCAGGGAACAGACTGCCCTCTCGGCAGCCAAGTGTAAGCAACATTCAGAGAACAGACTGTCCACTCGGCAGCCAAGTGTAATCAACATTCAGGGAATATACTGCCCACTCGGCAGCCAAGTGTAAGCAACATTCATGGAACAGACTGTCCACTCAGCAGCCAAGTGTAAGCAACATTCAGGGAAAAGACTGTCCACTCGGCAGCCAAGTGTAAGCAACATTCAGGGAACAGACCGCCCACTCGGCAGCCAAGTGTAGGCAACATTCAGGGAACAGACCGCCCATCCGGCAGCCAAGTGTAGGCAACATTCATGGAACAGACCGCCCACCCGGCAGCCAAGTGTACACAACATTCAATGCAGTGACTGGATTTCCGGCCTTGTGTGTATAATTAATACTAAGTACACTAATAATATTCTTGTTACATTGCGTATGGCGTTCTCAATTCAAACCCCAAATTGCGAATATTGTTAATAAGAATCAGGTCTATCTGTCACATTAGAAGTTCGCTGAATTTAATCAGGTCTATCTGTCACATTAGAAGTTCGCTGAATTTAATCAGGACTATCTGTCACATTAGAAGTTCGCTGAATTTAATCAGGTCTATCTTTCACATTAGAAGTTCGCTGAATTTAATCAGGCGTATCTGTCACAGAAGTTCGCGGAATTTAATTATACATTTAATAATAGTACCCTCCTTTTTCAAAAACAATTAACACAAATGTCATTTCGTATTATCTCATACGTCATATAATACCTACAAACCTCAACAACCATGCATGTTCTAAGAAGATGGGAAGTGAATTGTCGTCTCGCTACAACAATAACTTTGAGAAGCACTGCACTCAGCCACATGAACGTCTTCCCCTCCCCACCCCCAGCAAAGTGGGAAATGAATTTTAGTACTAGGAACTTGGCCAAAAGGTCCGTATAGAGCCACCGCCTCCCCTTTTGCAAGATCTATCACAACAGTACACACGAATGCCCTTTTTTAAAGTAAATCCCCTTCTCCCCCCCCCCACGAGAAGATATACGTGAGATATACGTCTGCACTAATGTTTTGTCAGACACATCTTTTTAAAAAAAATTGTAATAAACAAAAAATAAGACTATAAAAGTGGAATAAGATTTATGCGAACATGTAGAGATTTGTATCTGTTTGTAACTGTGGAAACAATGAAAATTATAGTTGCAGAGAAATTGTGGGCGTTGCAAATGTTGAAGAAAAGAGCTGCAGAATCAATCTAACTCAACAGTGTCCATTAAACTTTTGGTGTTTTTTTTGCTATATTGTTTTTAAATATGTGCGTGTGTGTGCGTGTGCGTGTGTGTGCGTGTGTGTGTGTGTGCGTGTGTGTGTGTGTGTGTATGACACAAATCCAATGACTGTTAAAGTAAAATATGTAAATTAATTGTAACATTTGTATTTGGCATTTCTGGAGCGCATGGCGGTGTGGTTAGAACGTTGTTCGCAGACTCTTGATGTCACGGGTTCAATCCACGGTTGGGACAAGATTTTTTCTGTTGGAGGTAAAATCCTGTACTGTACATGTCGCGGCGTCTGTTAAAGCCTTCCTTCAAAGGAAAATATACAGCAATGAAAGTATTCGGCAATAAATGCAAGAGTATATAAACAACTATGCAGGAATGGTCTTTAAACCGCGCAATATCACAATGTGTGCTCTGTACACTCACATGAATTAACTTGTTAGTTGCCTCGTTGGTTTAATAAGCTACACTTTTAGTTAGTTGGTCTTTATATACTAAACTTGACATTATTTCGTTGACTTGTTCATTGTTAGTAAACTCGTTAGTTGAGGCTCGATTAATGGTTGACTTTGACATACTAAACTCGTTAGTTGAGGCTCGATTAATGGTTGACTTTGACATACTAAACTCGTTAGTTGAGGCTCGATTAATGGTTGACTTTGACATACTGAACTCGTTAGTTGGGGCTCGATTAATGGTTGACTTTGACATACTAAACTCGTTAGTTGAGGCTCGATTAATGGTTGACTTTGACATACTAAACTCGTTAGTTGAGGCTCGATTAATGGTTGACTTTGACATACTGAACTCGTTAGTTGGGGCTCGATTAATGGTTGACTTTGACATACTAAACTCGTTAGTTGAGGCTCGATTAATGGTTGACTTTGACATACTAAACTCGTTAGTTGAGGCTCGATTAATGGTTGACTTTGACATACTAAACTCGTTAGTTGAGACTCGATTAATGGTTGACTTTGACATACTAAATTCGTTAGTTGAGGCTCGATTAATGGTTGACTTTGACATACTAAACTCGTTAGTTGAGGCTCGATTAATGGTTGACTTTGACATACTAAACTCGTTAGTTGAGGCTCGATTAATGGTTGACTTTGACATACTAAACTCGTTAGTTGAGGCTCGATTAATGGTTGACTTTGACATACTAAACTCGTTAGTTGAGGCTCGATTAATGGTTGACTTTGACATACTGAACTCGTTAGTTGGGGCTCGTTTTTTGTTTGCATTTGACATACTAAACTTGTTAGTCGGGGTTCGTGTATTGTTTGGCTTTGATATACTAAACTTGTTAGTACGCAAGTTAGTTCGTTAGTTGGATATAGTAAAAGCGTTGGTTACTTGCTTTCAATTCGCTTTCAACAGGTTTACTCTGTTCCAATATTGAATAAGTGTAATTCTGAACCGCATAGGACATTATATTTTGTTATTCTTTTCTGATGCCTCGTTTCCAACGGGCTTCAATATGTACACAATTATGTATCAAAGGTAGTATTTATTATACGCCTCCGTAATGTAAAATACGGACATAAATGGAAGTTAATCATGAGACTAATTAATGTAAAATACGGACATAAACGCATGTTTTTCCATGAGACTAACTAATGTAAAATACGGACATAAACGCATGTTTTTCCATGAGACTAAATAATGTAAATTACGAAAATAACCGCATATTTTTCCATGCGTCTCAATAACGTAAAGTATAACGCATTAAACGTCTTGTTTCCTACACATACTCAGAACATTCTTGAAGTATATGTTACACGTGTATATGGTTGTTTTGCCAATCTTTAAGTATGTGTACATGTTATTGCAGAATAGGTTGTAGTCTGTTCTTCGGCTCAGAATGGCAACTTACCTAATCTTTTCATAATGTGATAGTCATCTTGTTTGTAGCTTTCTCGGCGATTTGATCATTTGATATTTCTGATCGTAAATGATTGGTACATCTGGATGCTCGTCGTTAGTACCCTCCTTAGCCACTTTTTGTGCTCTTATTTCCTGGTATTCCACAGTGACATAGTATCTACTTTACCACTTTTTGTGCTCTTATTTCCTGGTATTCCACAGTGACATAGTATCTACTTTACCACTTTTTGTGCTCTTATTTCCTGGTATTCCACAGTGACATAGTATCTACTTTACCACTTTTTGTGCTCTTATTTCCTGGTATTCCACAGTGGCATAGTATCTACTTTACCACTTTTTGTGCTCTTATTTCCTGGTATTCCACAGTGACATAGTATCACTTTTTGTGCTCTTATTTCCTGGTATTCCACAGTGACATAGTATCTACTTTACCACTTTTTGTGCTCTTATTTCCTGGTATTCCACAGTGACATAGTATCTACTTTACCACTTTTTGTGCTCTTATTTCCTGGTATTCCACAGTGGCATAGTATCTACTTTACCACTTTTTGTGCTCTTATTTCCTGGTATTCCACAGTGACATAGTATCACTTTTTGTGCTCTTATTTCCTGGTATTCCACAGTGACATAGTATCTACTTTACCACTTTTTGTGCTCTTATTTCCTGGTATTCCACAGTGACATAGTATCTACTTTACCACTTTTTGTGCTCTTATTTCCTGGTATTCCACAGTGACATAGTATCTACTTTACCACTTTTTGTGCTCTTATTTCCTGGTATTCCACAGTGGCATAGTATCTACTTTACCACTTTTTGTGCTCTTATTTCCTGGTATTCCACAGTGACATAGTATCACTTTTTGTGCTCTTATTTCCTGGTATTCCACAGTGACATAGTATCTACTTTACCACTTTTTGTGATCTTATTTCCTGGTATTCCACAGTGACATAGTATCTACTTTACCACTTTTTGTGATCTTATTTCCTGGTATTCCACAGTGACATAGTATCTACTTTACCACTTTTTGTGCTCTTATTTCCTGGTATTCCACAGTGACATAGTATCACTTTTTGTGCTCTTATTTCCTGGTATTCCACAGTGACATAGTATCTACTTTACCACTTTTTGTGATCTTATTTCCTGGTATTCCACAGTGACATAGTATCTACTTTACCACTTTTTGTGCTCTTATTTCCTGGTATTCCACAGTGACATAGTATCTACTTTACCACTTTTTGTGCTCTTATTTCCTGGTATTCCACAGTGACATAGTATCTACTTTACCACTTTTTGTGCTCTTATTTCCTGGTATTCCACAGTGGCATAGTATCTACTTTACCACTTTTTGTGCTCTTATTTCCTGGTATTCCACAGTGACATAGTATCACTTTTTGTGCTCTTATTTCCTGGTATTCCACAGTGACATAGTATCTACTTTACCACTTTTTGTGATCTTATTTCCTGGTATTCCACAGTGACATAGTATCTACTTTACCACTTTTTGTGATCTTATTTCCTGGTATTCCACAGTGACATAGTATCTACTTTACCACTTTTTGTGCTCTTATTTCCTGGTATTCCACAGTGACATAGTATCACTTTTTGTGCTCTTATTTCCTGGTATTCCACAGTGACATAGTATCTACTTTACCACTTTTTGTGATCTTATTTCCTGGTATTCCACAGTGACATAGTATCTACTTTACCACTTTTTGTGATCTTATTTCCTGGTATTCCACAGTGACATAGTATCTACTTTACCACTTTTTGTGCTCTTATTTCCTGGTATTCCACAGTGACATAGTATCACTTTTTGTGCTCTTATTTCCTGGTATTCCACAGTGACATAGTATCTACTTTACCACTTTTTGTGATCTTATTTCCTGGTATTCCACAGTAACATAGTATCTACTTTACCACTTTTTGTGATTTTATTTCCTGGTATTCCACAGTGACATAGTATCTACTTTACCACTTTTTGTGCTCTTATTTCCTGGTATTCCACAGTGACATAGTATCTACTTTACCACTTTTTGTGATCTTATTTCCTGGTATTCCACAGTGACATAGTATCTACTTTACCCTGATTACACAGTTCAGTCATTAGTGTTTGTAGGTCTGTTAGATTTCAGACTGGATCGAGCACTTGGAGTATAGACATTATAGACAGCATTATGATATTTTGTAAAATATATTCTAACTTTCTACATAAGTGGCAGCTATGCCAAATCTTCTTGTCTTTCCCCACAAATAACTCGATGTAATGTACTACTTTCTTTGTTGATCTTTTCGCCACCGCCGACTCAAGGGATCATAAATATATCGACTTCAATTTTCTAATAATGATAGCCTAGCTACAAACAACTGAACTCCTGTGATCGATGTTTTTCGACCATACTAGCGTCAGCTTGTCAAGCGAGTGTGAACACCTGCTGCTTATGATCCCCAGCTAAATATTGTACATATCATTACAAAGAAGTCACAAACAAGGTTAGAGAGCAAGTCAATTAATGCTTGTCAGATCCTCTTCTGAAACAATATTTCATTCTATTGTTGTGTTTTCACTGCATGGGACATGAAGTTATGTTTTCATTCAAAAAACATAATTTTACGTTTTCATTCATGGAACATAATGTTTTATTTTCATGCAATGAACATATAATTCTGTTTCATTGCAAACAACATAAATTGGTGTCTCACTTATGTGTGGTTTGTGTAGTAGATCGACGGATTATATATGGGGCAAATCGAGTGTAATGAAGTCAATCATACAAGCATAGAAATATTAAGTCAAAATATAGGCTTATTAAGGATTTCAACAAGAAGGCTTAGCTGCACCCAGACTGCGCAGAAACATTCTAGTAACAGTCAACCACGTCACAAGATATTAAACCCCAACAGGCGCCTTGATATAACCAAGAAGAAACTCTTTCCTAGGTTGAAAGTGCGTGCCTCGGCCAAATGAGACAAACCCACAAGTTAAACAGGAAAGTCAATCCTCTACACCTATTCAACCTAAAGAGAACATAAGTTATGTTTTCAGGCAAGAACATGTATGTTATACATGGAACATACTGTTGTGTTATTACTTCACTTCTGTCATCGTTATCATATATAAATTTATATCATATCACATTTAGGAAATAGACATCAACCCAGCAGTTTTTGGCTGTAGTGAGTTTTCTAGCCAATATAACAACGTCCATAAACCCATAAACACAAATATCTGCGTATGGATTCAAACCTCGTATCATAGCCCTCACAAATGCGCATTGTATAACTACGCCACAAAGTCGAACAATATATATATGCTACAATCTTAGCATAATTTTTCCTTGAGTTGAATTGATGGACATAAATATACCTACAACAGCAATAACCTAGTAAGCAAAATAAAATAAACAATTTAGAACCAGTCCCTTTTAATAACAAGCAGACTTGACGCAATCGTTGCGGCTGTTCGGTCAAAATGCCCCCAATTCTGTCCAATAACACTAGGGAGAAAAAAATAATAAATATTGAGTGTGAGTCATTGGTTGTTCAATGCCGAGGACATGTATGTATTTGTTTATTGGGAAGAGAAGAGTTCTTACTGACACCTCTCAGTTTGTATGTTTTTTGTTGGGGCAAGGAAATGTTAAGAATTGTCAGTTGAGGTCTCCGTTGAGATTATATGTTTCCACACATGTCCACTTCTGCAATCCCGGAGTAAACAGACTTTTTTTATTATTTCCATCGCACATGCTTAATACCAGCTGGCGTCAATAAACATGAAACTCAGAATATGGGTACATGAGTAATATAACAGAAACATCGGGGATTTATTATTCAAGAAAAAAATCATTATGCAGAAAACGGGTATTGAACCAAGTCCATTCAGGGGGCACCTTCTCTCCTCGTAACTTTAGTCAGCATGTTTTTTTTCCGTTTTCGACACCGCGGTTTTCAACACGCATCCTTTGTAGATAAGTAAAATGTACCTCTTATGGTCAAATACCCTAACTCGCCTTTCAACCGCGGACTTTATTCCAATTTGGTTATATCAAAGTTATACAACCTTAAAAATAGTGGCGGTCGAGGTACTCGTAGTCCAATCGCTATGGCCTTCGAGAATTAACACACCGCATCAATAAAACATGCAATTTTAAACAAGACTTACAGCGTATATATTCTCGAGATAATACAAATATGAACCAGTCGATCGACACAGACAACAACATACACACTGCAGAGGTATGGACATTCTTACATTCATACACTTGTAAACGAAAGAGCCGATGTGTTGGCTGGTAAACCTTGGTGAACGGCACGAGATCAGAGGGGACATGATTGAATTGGATATGATTGAACTGATTAGAGCAGTCATGGATTTCCCTACGAGAAGGAAGTCGAACGAGAAAATGTACTATTCAGAGAATGTAGAAATGGAGTGACTAGAGGTGATGGGAGAAAGTGCTCCCTCTTCGAAAAGATCAGAAGAACGCGTAATCGACAACTGACTGGGACACAGCTTATACAAACTTTTAGATGGCTGACGGTAACGCAAGGAGAGCATATATTGGAACACTTATGTGACACTTGTTCCTATTCGAGAATCAAGAATTACAGAAAAACGCAAACATTTCACAGTAGTACGTATCAGAAGGCTTCTGTACTGCAAGGACCGATTAGATTGATCGGTTTTGGTTAATTTAGTTAAAACAAAATGTACCTCTTTTTGGTGGAGTTCGTCCCTTTCAACCGCGGAGGTTAGTCCAATTTGATTATATTAGAATTTAAGCAAATATCAAAAATAGTGGAGATCGCAGATCTGATAACTTAGTACCACTACCTCTTAAGATTTTCAAACGTATTTGATTGATCGGTTGTTTCATTGATAACTGTTTATAACCATCACATGCGAAAAACTCGGATAAGTTGGATTAGCCGAGAGTAATAACTCTGTCCATGTGTTAGTGCACATTTAATCCAAAGTTAGTCATTGCACAAGTAGTCCTCGTTTTCTTGTAAACAGTAGTAACTTGTCCATCTAGTACTGAGGCCTTCTGAGGTAGTCGAAAACTACAACTGTTTCGGGAGGACATCTAAAGGACATTGAGAACGCAACTGTTCCAGTGAAGTAGTAAAGAACGAGGAAGACCCAACATTAAATAGCGAAGAACCTTAGAAAAATAATTGGGAATTGTGGGAGAAAAGTTGAGGTTGGGATCACGGTACACAGGGTGCCCAGTCATAGATATGAGTGTGGAGGATGGGACCGGAACACAATACACAGAATTTCAAGTCACAAAAATTAGTGTGTTTCTGCCCTAAAAATGAAATGTACAATAAGCTAGAAGAGTATACACTGCCACAAGTGTGTTGCCGGGGTATGGAAAGATATCTGCCATGCATGTTGTGCTCAAGACAGCCTATGTCTTGATTTTGCTATGTGTGCTTTCATCACTATACATACCGTGGTATGGTAAGCACTGGCAAAACGAAATTTCAGAAAAACATTAGCAAAAATTCAGTGTTGAAATGAGATATCAGAGATGAGAATATCATAAATGAACATTGGAAAAGAATTAACGAAGGATAGCCCCCTAGATGAAACAAAGTTTTAGAGTTTATGTTGTCATGTACAACCAGAATATGTTTAAATAGAATCATGGCAGAATGAAACTCTAAAAAATAACACACAATCTGAAAAAACACATAACAGGAAATGTGGTAACATGTGATCTGGAAACGATGATAAATATAGATATGTTTAAAAATTATATATATATATATATATATATAATGTTGCAGTTTTCTATATTAGTTTTGGGTCTTATATATATATATATATTCACTATATCAAGAAAAATTATATATATATATATATATATATATATATATATATATATATATTTATATATATATATATATAATATATATATATAGATATAATATATAAATATATATATAT